>JAOBSW010000940.1:0-63319 GCA_026214975.1 Gentiana macrophylla | reverse complement strand
ATAATTGTATAGTAGAGTTTACTCAAAGCGAGGGTTTACAACTTTTGTATATAATTATATAGAGTTTACTCAAAAGCGGGGTTTACAACTTTTTGTATATAATTGTATAGTAGAGTTTACTCAAAATGAGGTTTACAACTTTTTGTATATAATTATAGTAGAGTTTACTCAAAGCGGAGTTTACAACTTTTTGTATATAATTGTATAGTAGAGTTTACTCAAAACGAGGGTTTACAACTTTTTGTATATAATTATATTAGTAGTAGTTTACTCAAAATGAGGGTTTTTTTACAACTTTTTGTATATATATATTGTATAGTAGAGTTTACTCAAAATAGGGGTTTACAACTTTTTGTATATAATTATAGTAGAGTTTACTCAAAATGAGGGTTTACAACTTTTTGTATATAATTGTATTAGAGTTTACTCAAAGCGAGGTTTCAAGCTTTCAGGTTTACAACTTTTTGTATATAATTGTATAGTAGAGTTCACTCAAAAGAGGGGTTTACAACTTTTTGTATATATATATAATTGTATAGTAGAGTTTACTCAAAATTGAGGGTTTACAACTTTTGTATATAATTGTATAGTAGAGTTTACTCAAAAGCAGGGGTTTACAACTTTTTGTATATAATTATGCCATAGTAGAGTTTACTCAAAGCGGAGGTTTACAACTTTTTGTATATAATTGTATAGTAGAGTTTACTCAAAGCAGGGTTTACAACTTTTTGTATATAATTATAGTAGTTTAGTTTACTCAAATTGTATAGCGAGAGGTTTACAACTTTTGTATATAATTGTATAGTAGAGTTTACTCAAAATGGGGGTTTACAACTTTTTGTATATAATTGTATAGTAGAGTTTACTCAAAGCGGGGTTTACAACTTTTTGTATATAATTGTATAGTAGAGTTTACTCAAAATGCGGGGTTTACAACTTTTTGTATATAATTGTATTAGAGTTTACTCAAAAGCGAGGGTTTACAACTTTTGTATATATTGTATAGTAGAGTTTACTCAAAATGGGGTTTACAACTTTTTGTATATAATTGTATAGTAGAGTTTACTCAAAGCGGGTTTTACAACTTTTTGTATATAATTGTATAGTAGAGTTTACTCAAAGCGGGGGTTTACAACTTTTTGTATATAATTGTATAGTAGAGTTTACTCAAAAGCGGGGTTTACAACTTTTGTATATATTGTTGTATTAGAGTTTACTCAAAATAGGGGTTTACAACTTTTGTATATAATTGTATAGTAGAGTTTACTCAAAGCAGGGTTTACAACTTTTTGTATATAATTGTATAGTAGAGTTTACTCAAAGCGGAGGTTTACAACTTTTTGTATATAATTGTATAGTAGAGAGTTTACTCAAAGCAGGGAGTTTACAACTTTTTGTATATTATTGTATTAGAGTTTACTCAAAGCGGGGTTTACAACTTTTTGTATATAATTATAGTAGAGTTTACTCAAAGCGAGGGTTTACAACTTTTTGTATATAATTGTATAGTAGAGTTTACTCAAAGCAGGGTTTACAACTTTTTGTATATAATTGTATAGTAGATTTACTCAAAAGCGAGTTTACAACTTTTTGTATATAATTGTATAGTAGAGTTTACAACTTTTTACAACTTTTTGTATATAATTATAGTAGAGTTTACTCAAAGCAGGGGTTTTACAACTTTTTGTATATAATTGTATAAGCGAGAGTTTACTTTTTGTATATAAAGCGGGGGTTTACAACTTTTTGTATATAATTGTTATAGTAGAGTTTACTCAAAATGAGGTTTACAACTTTTTGTATATAATTGTATATAGTAGAGTTTACTCAAAATGAGGGTTTTACAACTTTTATATAATTGTATATAAGTTTTATCAAAGCAGGGTAGATATTTGTATACACTCAAAGCAGGGGAGTTTACAACTTTTGTATATAATTGTATAGTAGAGTTTACTCAAAGCAGTTTTACAACTTTTGTATATATATTGTATAGTAGAGTTTACTCAAAAAGGGGGTTTACAACTTTTTGTATATAATTGTATAGTAGAGTTTACTCAAAACGGGGTTTACAACTTTTTGTATATAATTATAGTAGAGTTTGCTCAAAACGGGGGTTTACAACTTTTTGTATATAATTGTATAGTAGAGTTTACTCAAAACGGGGGTTTACAACTTTTTGTATATAATTGTATAGTAGAGTTTACTCAAAAAGGGGGTTTACAACTTTTTGTATATAATTATATTAGAGTTTACTCAAAACGGGGGTTTACAACTTTTTGTATATAATTGTATAGTAGAGTTTACTCAAAGCGGGGTTTACAACTTTTTGTATATAATTGTAGTAGAGTTTACTCAAATGGGGGTTTACAACTTTTGTATATAATTGTATAGTAGAGTTTTACTCAAAGCAGAGTTTACAACTTTTTGTATATAATTGTATAGTAGAGTTTACTCAAAGCGGGGGTTTTACAACTTTTTGTATATAATTGTATAGTAGAGTTTACTCAAAATGGGGTTTACAACTTTTTGTATATAATTGTATAGTAGAGTTTACTCAAAATGGGGGTTTACAACTTTTTATATATAATTGTATAGTAGAGTTTACTCAAAGCGGAGTTTACAACTTTTTGTATATAATTGTATAGAGTTTTACTCAAAAGCGGGTTTACAACTTTTTGTATATAATTGTATAGTAGAGTTTACTCAAAAGCAGGGGTTTACAACTTTTTGTATATAATTGTATAGTAGAGTTTACTCAAAGCGAGGGTTTACAACTTTTGTATATATATTGTATAGTAGAGTTTACTCAAAATGCGAGGGTTACAACTTTTTGTATATAATTGTATAGTAGAGTTTACTCAAAAGCGGGGTTTACAACTTTTGTATATAATTGTATAGAGAGTTTACTCAAAATTTGGGGTTTACAACTTTTTGTATATAATTGTATAGTAGAGTTTACTCAAAATGGGGTTTACAACTTTTTGTATATAATTGTATAGTAGAGTTTACTCAAAGCGGGGTTTACAACTTTTTGTATATAATTGTATAGTAGAGTTTACTCAAAGCAGGGTTTACAACTTTTTGTATATAATTGTATAGTAGAGTTTACTCAAAGCGGGGGTTTACAACTTTTTGTATATAATTGTATAGTCAAAGAGTTTATAACTCAAATATAATTGATTAGTTTTACAACTTTTTGTATATAATTTGTATATAGTAGGTTTACTCAAAGCGGGGGTTTACAACTTTTTGTATATAATTGTATAGTAGAGTTTACTCAAAGCGAGGGTTTACAACTTTTTGTATATAATTATAGTAGAGTTTACTCAAAGCAGGGTTTTACAACTTTTTGTATATAATTGTATAGTAGAGTTTACTCAAAAGCAGGGGTTTACAACTTTTTGTATATTATTGTATAGTAGAGTTTACTCAAAAGCGGGGGTTTACAACTTTTTGTATATAATTGTATAGTAGAGTTTACTCAAAGCGGGGTTTTACAACTTTTTGTATATAATTGTATAGTAGAGTTTACTCAAAGCAGGGTTTACAACTTTTTGTATATAATTGTATAGTAGAGTTTACTCAAAGCGGGGTTTACAACTTTTTGTATATATTGTATAGTAGAGTTTACTCAAAATGGGGGTTTACAACTTTTTGTATATAATTGTATAGTAGAGTTTACTCAAAATGGGGTTTACAACTTTTTGTATATAATTGTATAGTAGAGTTTACTCAAAGCGAGGGTTTACAACTTTTTATATATTATTATATTAAGATTTACTCTCAAATAGGAGTTTACAACTTTTTGTATATAATTATATAGTAGAGTTTACTCAAAGCGGGGTTTTACAACTTTTGTATATAATTGTATAGTAGAGTTTACTCAAAAGCGGGTTTACAACTTTTTGTATATAATTGTATAGTAGAGTTTACTCAAAAGCGGGGGTTTACAACTTTTTGTATATATTATAGTAGAGTTTTCTCAAAACAGGGGTTTACAACTTTTTGTATATAATTGTATAGTAGAGTTTACTCAAAACGGGGTTTACAACTTTTTGTATATAATTGTATAGTAGAGTTTACTCAAAATGGGGGTTTACAACTTTTTGTATATAATTGTATAGTAGAGTTTACTCAAAATGGGGGTTTACAACTTTTTGTATATAATTATAGTAGAGTTTACTCAAAACGGGGTTTACAACTTTTTGTATATAATTGTATAGTAGAGTTTACTCAAAGCAGGGGTTTACAACTTTTTGTATTTATTATATTAGAGTTTACTCAAAATGAGGGGTTTACAACTTTTTGTATATAATTATAGTAGAGTTTACTCAAAGCAGGGTTTACAACTTTTTGTATATAATTGTATAGTAGAGTTTACTCAAAAGCGGGGTTTACAACTTTTTGTATATAATTGTATAGTAGAGTTTACTCAAAGCGGGGGTTTACAACTTTTGTATATAATTGTATAGTAGAGTTTACTCAAAGCGGGGGTTTACAACTTTTTGTATATAATTATATTAGAGTTTACTCAAAGCGAGGGGTTTACAACTTTTTGTATATAATTGTATAGTAGAGTTTACTCAAAGCGGGGTTTACAACTTTTATATATATATAATTTACTATAGCGAAGGTTTACAACTTTTTATATTTAGAGTTTACTCAAAGCGGGGGTTTACAACTTTTTGTATATAATTGTATAGTAGAGTTTACTCAAAATGGGGGTTTACAACTTTTGTATATAATTGTATAGTAGAGTTTACTCAAAGCGGGGGTTTACAACTTTTGTATATAATTGTATTAGAGTTTACTCAAAGCAGGTTTTACAACTTTTTGTATATAATTGTATTATAGAGTTTAACTCAAAGCGGGAGTTTACAACTTTTTGTATATAATTGTATAGTAGAGTTTACTCAAAATAGGGGTTTACAACTTTTTGTATATAATGTATAGTAGAGTTTACTCAAAGCGAGGGGTTACAACTTTTTGTATATAATTGTATAGTAGAGTTTACTCAAAAGCGGGGGTTTACAACTTTTTGTATATAATTGTATAGTAGAGTTTACTCAAAATGAGGTTTACAACTTTTGTATATAATTGTATAAGTAGAGTTTACTCAAAGCGGAGGTTTACAACTTTTATATATTGTATATTAGAGTTTACTCAAAATGAGGGGTTTACAACTTTTTGTATATAATTGTATAGAGAGTTTACTCAAAGCAGGGAGTTTACAACTTTTTGTATATAATTGTATAGTAGAGTTTACTCAAAGCAGGGTTTACAACTTTTTGTATATAATTGTATAGTAGAGTTTACTCAAATGATAAGGGTTTACAACTTTTTGTATATAATTATATAGAGTTTACTCAAAATGAGGACAACTTTTACTCAAAGCGAGGGTTTACAACTTTTTGTATATAATTGTATAGTAGAGTTTACTCAAAGCGGGGGTTTTACAACTTTTGTATATAATTTATATAGTAGAGTTTACTCAAAGCGGGTTTACAACTTTTTGTATATAATTGTATAGTAGAGTTTACTCAAAGCGGGGGTTTACAACTTTTTGTATATAATTGTATAGTAAGAGTTACTCAAAAGCGGGGTTTACAACTTTTTGTATATAATTGTATAGTAGAGTTTACTCAAAGCGGGGTTTACAACTTTTTGTATATAATTGTATTAGAGTTTACTCAAAGCGGGGTTTACAACTTTTGTATATAATTATAGTAGAGTTTACTCAAAGCGGGAGTTTACAACTTTTGTATATAATTGTATAGTAGAGTTTACTCAAAATGAGGGTTTACAACTTTTTGTATATAATTGTATTAGAGTTTACTCAAAGCAGGGTTTACAACTTTTTGTATATAATTGTATAGTAGTTTTTACTCAAAGCGGGAGTTACAAACTTTTTGTATATAATTATATAGTAGAGTTTACAACTTTTTGTATATAATTATAGTAGAGTTTACTCAAAAGCAGGGGTTTACAACTTTTTGTATATAATTGTATTAGAGTTTACTCAAAGCGGGGGTTTACAACTTTTTGTATATAATTGTATAGTAGAGTTTACTCAAAATGGAGGTTTTACAACTTTTTGTATATAATTGTATAGTAGAGTTTACTCAAAAAGGGAGTTTACAACTTTTTGTATATAATTTAGTAGGATTTACTCAAAAGCAGGGGTTTACAACTTTTTGTATATAATTTATAGTAGAGTTTACTCAAAATAGGGTTTTAACTTTTGTATATTATTGTATAGTAGAGTTTACTCAAAGCGAGGGGTTTACAACTTTTTGTATATAATTGTATAGTAGAGTTTACTCAAAATGGGGTTTACAACTTTTGTATATAATTGTATTGTAGAGTTTACTCAAAATGGGGGTTTACAACTTTTTGTATATAATTGTATAGTAGAGTTTACTCAAAACGGGGTTTACAACTTTTTGTATATAATTGTATAGTAGAGTTTACTCAAAATGAGGGTTTACAACTTTTTGTATATAATTGTATAGTAGAGTTTACTCAAAGCGGGGTTTACAATATTTTGTACAACTTTTACAACTTTTGTATATAATTGTATAGTAGAGTTTACTCAAAGCGGGGGTTTACAACTTTTTGTATATAATTGTATTAGTAGAGTTTACTCAAAATGCGAGGGTTTACAACTTTTTGTATATAATTGTATTAGAGTTTACTCAAAACGGGGGTTTACAACTTTTTGTATATAATTGTATAGTAGAGTTTACTCAAAACGGGGGTTTACAACTTTTTGTATATAATTATATTAGAGTTTACTCAAAATGGGGGTTTACAACTTTTTGTATATAATTATATAGTGAGTTTACTCAAAGCATGGGGGTTTACAACTTTTTGTATATAATTGTATAGTAGAGTTTACTCAAAAGCAGGGTTTACAACTTTTTGTATATTATTGTATTAGAGTTTTTACTCAAAATGGGGTTTACAACTTTTGTATATAATTGTATAGTAGAGTTTACTCAAAGCAGGGGTTTACAACTTTTTGTATATAATTGTATAGTAGAGTTTTACTCAAAGCGGGGTTTTACAACTTTTTGTATATAATTGTATTAGAGTTTACTCAAAGCAGGAGTTTACAACTTTTTGTATATAATTGTATAGTAGAGTTTACTCAAAAGCGGGGGTTTACAACTTTTTGTATATAATTGTATATAGAGTTTACTCAAAGCGAGGGTTTTACAACTTTTTGTATATAATTGTATAGTAGAGTTTACTCAAAGCGAGGGTTTACAACTTTTTGTATATAATTGTATTAGAGTTTACTCAAAGCAAGGGTTTACTCAAAAGCGGGGGTTTACAACTTTTTGTATATAATTGTATAGTAGAGTTTACTCAAAGCAGGGGTTTACAACTTTTTGTATATAATTGTATTATAGGAGTTTACTCAAATTTTACAACTTTTTGTATATTATTATAGTAGAGTTTACTCAAAATGGGGGTTTACAACTTTTTGTATATAATTGTATAGTAGAGTTTACTCAAAGCGAGGTTTACAACTTTTTGTATATTATTATATTAGAGTTTCACTCAAGGGGGTTTACAACTTTTTGTATATAATTATAGTAGGATTTACTCAAAAGCGGGGTTTACAACTTTTTGTATATTATTGTATTAGAGTTTACTCAAAGCGAGGGTTTACAACTTTTTGTATATAATTGTATAGTAGAGTTTACTCAAAAGCGGGAGTTTACAACTTTTTGTATATAATTGTATAGTAGAGTTTACTCAAAGCGGGGTTTACAACTTTTTGTATATAATTGTATTAGAGTTTACTCAAAGCGGGGGTTTACAACTTTTTGTATATAATTGTATAGTAGAGTTTACTCAAAGCGAGGAGTTTACAACTTTTGTATATAATTGTATAGTAAGAGTTTTACTCAAAGCGGGGGTTTACAACTTTTTGTATATAATTGTATTAGTAGAGTTTACTCAAAATAGGGAGTTTACAACTTTTACTCAAAGCGTATATATAATTGTATAGTAGAGTTTACTCAAAGCGGGGTTTACAACTTTTTGTATATAATTGTATAGTAGAGTTTACTCAAAGCGGGAGTTTACAACTTTTTGTATATATTGTATAGTAGAGTTTACTCAAAAGGGGGGTTTACAACTTTTTGTATATAATTGTATAGTAGAGTTTACTCAAAAGGGGGTTTACAACTTTTTGTATATAATTGTATAGTAGAGTTTACTCAAAATGGGAGTTTACAACTTTTTGTATATAATTGTATAGTAGAGTTTACTCAAAACGGGGGTTTACAACTTTTTGTATATTATTGTATTAGAGTTTACTCAAAGCGAGGAGAGTTTACAACTTTTGTATATTATTGTATTGTAGAGTTTACTCAAAGCGGGGGTTTACAACTTTTTGTATATAATTATATAGTAGAGTTTACTCAAAAGCGGGGTTTACAACTTTTTGTATATAATTTGTATAGTAGAGTTTACTCAAAGCAGGGTTTTACAACTTTTGTATATAATTGTATAGTACTCAAAATTTACAACTCAAAAAGCAGGAGTTTACAACTTTTTGTATATAATTGTATAGTAGAGTTTACTCAAAGCGGGGGTTTACAACTTTTTGTATATAATGACTTAGTAGAGTTTACTCAAAATGGGGGTTTACAAGTTTTTGTATATAATTGTATAGTAGAGTTTACTCAAAGCGGGGTTTACAACTTTTTGTATATAATTATAGTAGAGTTTACTCAAAATGAGGGTTTACAACTTTTTGTATATAATTGTATTATAGAGTTTACTCAAAAGCGGGGGTTTACAACTTTTTATATAATTATAATTAAGTTTACTCAAAGCGGGGGTTTACAACTTTTTTATATTATTATTTACTTCAAAAAAAAGGGGGTTACAACTTTTGTATATAATTGTATAGTAGAGTTTACTCAAAGCGAGGGTTTTACAACTTTTTGTAACTTTTTGTAAAGTAATTTACCTATAAAAATAGGGTAGAGTTTACTCAAAATTGTAGGGTTTACAACTTTTGTATATTATTGTATAGTAGAGTTTACTCAAAGCGGGAGTTTACAACTTTTTGTATATAATTGTATAGTAGAGTTTACTCAAAATGAGGAGTTTTACAACTTTTTGTATATAATTGTATTAGAGTTTACTCAAAGCGAGGGTTTACAACTTTTTGTATATAATTGTATAAGAGTTTACTCAAAGCAGGGGTTTACAACTTTTGTATATAATTGTATTGTAGAGTTTACTCAAAAGCAGAGGTTTACAACTTTTTGTATATAATTGTATAGTAGAGTTTACTCAAAGCGAGGGAGTTTACAACTTTTTGTATATAATTGTATAGTAGAGTTTACTCAAAAGCGAGGGGTTTACAACTTTTTGTATATAATTGTATAGTATTAGTTTACTCAAAGCAGGGGTTTTACAACTTTTTATATATTATTGTATTAGAGTTTACTCAAAGCGGTTTACAACTTTTTGTATATAATTGTATAATAGAGTTTACAACAAAGCGTTTACAAAACCATGGGTTTACAACTTTTGTATATAATTGCATAGTAATTTATATAGATTACAATTCACTCAAAAAGGGGAGTTTTACAACTTTTTGTATATAATTATTATATTAGAGTTTACTCAAAATGCTTGGGGAGTTTACAACTTTTTGTATATAATTGTATAGTGAGTTTACTCAAAATAGGGTTTACAACTTTTTGTATATAATTGTATAGTAGAGTTTACTCAAAAGCAGGGGTTTACAACTTTTTGTATATAATTGTATAGTAAGTTTACTCAAAGCGGGGGTTTACAACTTTTTATATATAATTATATAGTAGAGTTTTTAACATATAATTGTATAGTAGGATCAAATGGGGGTTTACAACTTTTGTATATAATTGTATAGTAGAGTTTACTCAAAAGCGAGGAGTTTACAACTTTTTGTATATAATTGTATTAGAGTTTACTCAATGGCGGAGGTTTACAACTTTTGTATATAATTAGTAGTAGTTTACTCAAAGCGGGGGTTTACAACTTTTTGTATATAATTGTATAAATAGAGTTTACTCAAGCATGGGTAGAGTTTCAACTTTTTATATATTATTGTATTAGAGTTTACTCAAAATAAGGGTTTACAACTTTTTGTATATAATTGTATTAGAGAGTTTACTCAAAAGCGGGGGTTTACAACTTTTTGTATATAATTATAGTAGAGTTTACTCAAAATGGGGTTTACAACTTTTTGTATATTATTGTATTAAGTAGTTTACTCAAAATGGGGAGTTTACAAATTTTTGTATATAATTTATAGTAGAGTTTACTCAAAGCGGGGGTTTACAACTTTTGTATATAATTATAGTAGAGTTTACTCAAAGATCAAGCGGTTTTAGTTTATGTTAGTTTTTGTATAAAGCAGTTTACTAATTTTGCAGTATAATTAATATATGTCACGGCGACGAAGCAGGGGTTTATCTTGAAGTACTTTTTGTATGTTTTTGTATGATAGAGTTTGTCTGCGACCTTAGGAGTTTACAAGCCTTCACTTTTAGAAGCTTAAAGCGAGAGGTTACTCAAGTTAAGCGGCGACTTAATACCGCTTTTTGTAACATAAGATTAGTATAAGTAGATGCGCCCGATCCTTACTATGAACAAATTGTGGCGACATTGTCAGCTGGCGACAACTTCACGGTCATTTGTAAAATATGATGTGTAGTAGTTAGCTTCAGTTTACGTCGTCTGACGCACTAAGGACCGTTTTCTTCTAAACTTTTGTATATAAGCTTTGTATTTGCGACCTCGTCGTGATAAACATTCCTTAAGGACCGTACTCAAAGCAGGAAGGGTTTGAAACAACTTGTTTTTATATTATTTCCCGATCGCGGTTTACTCAAAGCAGCCGGCCTTCGAAGCACTACGGGCTTTTTGTGATATAATTATAGTAGTCAATTTTACTCCAAATGGGAAGGTTCTGACTTTTAGTATGTAATTGTATAGTGTGAGTAGTGAGCTCTTGGACAATGTATGTGCGACCTTGTAAATACGATGCGACTTGTTCACTTAGGACCGTGCTTTCAAAGCAAGCGGCCTTGAAGCAACTCGGGCTGTTTTGCGACCTTGTTAAATACGATGCGACTTGTTCACTAGGACCGTGCTTTTAAAAAGCGCAGCGGCCTTGAAGCAACTCCAGGCTGTTTTGCGACCTTGTAAATACGATGCGACATGTTCACTAGGACCGTGCTTTCAAAGCAAAGCGGCCTTGAAGCAACTCGGGCTTTTTTTGCGACCTTGTTGCACGCAAGCCATCTTATCCCTCACGAAAATTTGTTAGAGGCGGTTATTAGTCGGATCGTGGTGGCGTCGGCCCCTGATAGCTGCCTAATTACGTGGGCCTAACATGCAGGTAGCTGCCAGTAGAGCGCGGAGCATTGATTAACCTTAAATCGCGATTACGGTTTTTGAATTTTGGGTTCGAATCGACCGCGCAAACTCCGACCGTTGGATGGACCAACTCCCGGCCCACGATCGCCCAACTTGCTTGCTGTATAAGGATGGCCTCACTTCATACCTCCTCCTCTTTCCTCTTCTATTTTCCCATAATTTTTCTCCAAGTGCTTTTCCTCTTTTTTTTTTTCTTTTTGCCCAGACAAGGCTTCGGCGAAGGCTAGCGAGGAGGTTTGGCGGTGGTTGAAGTGACCGAGTTTCGGTGAGAGTTTGAAGGTTCAGCGTGTTTGAAGTACTCTTTCCATCTTCTTCCCACAAGCAGGTAATCTCTTCCTCCTTATCCTTTCTCTTTGATTTTCTTGCTGAATTTCAAGCTTTTTAGTGGTTTTGATTCGTTGTATGGGGATAAGTTCATGTGTAAGGTGTTTGAGGAAAGGTTAAGGCTTTTTGGGGGTTGTTTTTGGAAAGAAGGGGAGAGAAGCGGCGATTTAGCCAGAACCTTTGCTTTTGGCTATGTTTGCTTGCATTCCCCTGTACGCGCATTGCTTTCCATTTTCTTGTAAGCGGAGGGAAGGCGTCGAGATGGGTGCGATTACCTTCTGGCTTAATTCATATTATCCCGTCACAAAGCTCCACCTTTTCCTCTTGTTTTTTGCGGGATGTCGGACGGAGAGCATTGTGTGAGGCGACTCCGGCGAAGAACATAGGGCATATGACTATGCACATGAGGAAGAGGATGATGACCCTCACAGTCGAAGTGTCCGCGGGATCGACCAGCTAGAAGAGATAGTCGGCGGAGAGGCGCGGCTTTCGAGTGGGCGAGCGATCGCGCGACTTAGATTCTATGTTCCACGACCCGTCCAGCGTCGCCAGAAAGTTACGCAAGGAAATGGCGCGAGCCAGAGGGCAAGCACTTATCTAGGCGGTGAAAGGGGATGTATCGATATTGAGAGCAGGCCATGACCACCAGCCCACTGAGTGGCGCATGTTTGATCATGTGAGGCTTATATTGAGGGCGCCACTCTGCATGAACTAATGGGGTCAGTGAGGGCGAGAATGCCCCTGCCTCACAAAATTATGCAGGAGCTTCTAAAAACCGAAGAGGAAGAGGATCCTAAAATCAACTGTTGGGAGGCATTTGCTAAAGCAAAAAACCCACCCCTAATAATCCCGAGGCGATGAGAGAGTTAAGCTATCCTGGCGGAGTATGAGAAGGCGTTAGAAGAAGTGGCGCGCGACTTACAGTGATAAGCGGTGATGTCAATAACTTCATCCGGCGTGATTTAAAATTGACACCGGTATATCTGAGTTTTTCTTTCTGGATTATTCGAGGATGAGGATAAGCAAGCCGGAGACCCAGCGAGGATTATGTCTGCGCTCGCCGCCAGACGATACCACAATCTACACTTTGATCATTTTACGGCGGGGCTCGGACCTCTGTTGATCCTTTCTTTGTTAAGATTTGCGAGGCTTATGGGAACTACGCCTTTAATTTGCCATCGAATTTTGTCATTGGATCATGGCCTTTATTGTGATGTGTGGGGCGATGAAGATAGAACCCACGCTCACTTTGTTAGGTCAATTCCATTTGTTACCAGCGGCACGCGGGCATGCACGGGCAAATATCGCGAGGACCAAGCGCCTCGCCTATTATTTACTGCTTGCCAAATAAGATTCCTGGATGCATGCAGCGGATTCTTAAGGTAGAATCAAGGTTGGTGACCGTTCCTAAGGCGAGGCGCGTAGGAAAGTCCACTCTTTCGATTGTGAGCCTTTAGTCCCACGGCGGCGTCTCGTCAAAGGACTTATAGCACTCATACAATCGGCGGGATCGAGGCTTACATGCGGAGCGTTGCTTGGTCGATTTTTCTTGACCAGGCACTTCCCTTGTAACGCGCAAAGCGCATCGCCGGCCCGGGTAAGCGGAGCCATTAGTTTGCCATAGTTTACGAGGAGAGTGACCACTGGTGGGTAGGAGATTGCCACTAGGTAGATGTTTTCCTTCTAAGTGTGCGATTTGTGGAGGCTACAGAGTGAAAGGCGCCTCATGACCTTCACTTGCTTTCTATTTGCTTGTTTCATAATTTGTCACTCTTTTGGATCCGTTTTAACAAACCTCTTTTTGCGGATATGGACACCACGAATCTGAGCTCAAAAGCGAGAGGCTCGAGGAGGCAGGCTAGAGGCCCGTCGGCGACCTTGAAGCAAGCTTCGGGGAAGGTTCCGTACTATGGGCGCATCCATTATTGATGAGGCCTTTGATCCTACCAAAGTGCGGCGGCGGTGCCCCATCTACGAGTACAAGCCGGACCGTGGCCCAAAAGATCACAAGATGATGAACAAGCCAAGGAGTCCCGAGGGTCATCAGTGATCGAGGCCCGAAAACCAAAGGCTGCTGGCGGTCTTTGGAAAAGTGCATCGCTGTGCGATAGGCGAAGTGCTTGAAAGCTATTGTTGAAGGGGTCCCGAGGGGTGGGTCGGTGCCCGACTAGGGCGTTGCCCGTGGTTACAAAGGAAGGAGGTTGTGTGGTGGATGCCAACTTCATCCAGGGCCTCGATATGAATAAAGCGAGCCAAATCGGGAGGCTATTCTTTGATGTCATCCCGCTTGGGTCGCAGGATTTGAGTCACCGCCCGGGTTGAGATGGAGATCGGGAGGGAATCCTTGCTAAATGTCGTAGGTTCAAGATGGCGCCCCTGCCGGTGATAGTCATTGGTGAAAGATCTGTCGAGCCAATTTGGAGTACCTTATGGTGAGTTTGATTTCTCTTGCATTTCCATTCTTTCATATTTTGCGTATCTAGCGAGCTTTTAACTCCTCTCTCTTTCAGCTTGGGACTACGCATAAAAAGCGATTGAGGGCGCCCGAAGCATAAGGTGGTGAAGAAAAGCAGCGACCTTTGGGGCTTGAGAGAAAATCGGATCAACTTCTTTGAAAAAAAAGCTCGGCGGCGGCGAGGTTGTCGGATGAAAAGGCCATGGCGGAGAGTGCTAAAGCTTGGATGTGGAGTTGTTGAAGAAAGTATCGGCTTTGAAGGAGGCTTCGCTTATACGCTAAAGGTCGCTAGTGCGAAGAAGAAGCACAACAGCTGCGGAAAATCTTTGTTGAGAGCGGGGCGTGCGCTGTGGATGCCTACAAGCTTCGGCGAGTTTATTGCTTATCAAAAGCGAGCTTTGATTAGGGCTTTAAACATCTTGCTTACTTGTCTGGGCTTACTATGGGAGGAGAGCATTACCTTGAGGAAATGCTTGATGGATTGACTGTCTCATCGAACTCCCGAGCTATGGCCACTTCACCCGATATTCCTATCTGGCGGACCATATTCTTTTTGCCATCTAGAATAACCCGGATGGCGTGGCGACCACATGTGGGATCCTCGCCCCGGTGAATCACTTGAACTTTTTCATTTGAGAGCTCTCTCTGGCGCGAGTGATGAACCGGTGGCGAGTATATTGACACTCACGGCAGCTCTGTTTAATTATTTTTGGGCTTTGACTTTGAAACATTTACTGCGGTCTTGTAATGATTCAACTTTGCTCGTCTTTTGAACTATTTAGGCGTCCTTATTTGGTGATTGTAATAACAGCTTATCTTTTTCTTTCCATATTGACATTGTGGCGCGTTTGGCTCGTTGGATTTGGTTTGTGGCGCCTTTTGGCCCTCGACATGTATTTGCATTTGTTTCTTTGATTTATCTCTGTTTGTATTTTGTATGCGTATCGGCCCCTTTATTTCTTGAGGTTTTTACGAGCTCGCAAAAATAAGTAAAACAGACCCAGTGAGAGATGACCGAGAGTGCTTGTTCGTGCCTAAAATTTCCCCCATCCCTTTTGTTTTGAGGCGAGGCCTCGGGATATGGCCGAAACAAATCGTAAATCATGAGCTTCGTACAACTCTTGATTAGCTTGAAATTTTGGATGTGGCTCCTAAGTTTTAGGCGGAGCAAAGGTTCGTCTCAAACTTACGAAGCTGAACTCGATGGGACTGACTAATCCTTTCTCATTTGCCCCGTGTTGTCGGGGATCGAGGGATTAGAATCGATTTGGCGACTCAGCGGCGGCGCATGCGTGTTGAGCGACCTATAATCTCGGGCTAATGTAGCATTTGCGTGAGTATAGGCTAGAATCTTGCCTTGATAAGTGATATACATTAAATCGCCCTTTGAATTTTGAATTTTGGATAAACCGTGTGAAGGCCGACCGTGGGATAATGTTGATCGTGGCCGTCCACTGTGATCTTTGCTATAAAAGGAGGAGGTAGGCTAACCTCGTTCTCATTCTCTTTTCTTGCATAAATTTTTGTTGTGAGAACCGTGTCTCTTCCATCTGGAGAGGGTAGAGTGCGAGTTTTTAAAGCCACGTCCATATGTGATGTATCCCCATTTTCCTTCTTGCCTCTCCCGTTGCTAAAGATCATTTACGCCTTTGTTTGAGTGGGTTGAGCTGCGAAGGAGGGGTTTAAATCGAGCAAGGTTGAGGTGATGGCTCTCTGCTGAGTGCGTTTCTGGGTGGGCGATTTTGTTGCACCACCCTCAACAATACTTCCCAATCTTACAATGGTGAGGGAGTTTTACTCCATCTTATCACGAAGTTGCATCGAAGGGTTGTGGTGTATTACCCTTCGTGGCGTCGCCAATTGTTTTTACTCGGAAGCTATTAATGGTGCCTTGCGTATATGCAGTATCGATCCTCATCGCATTATGAGCTCGCTTGGAACCTTGCCAATGAGTCAAGTAAACAAGCTGCAAACTACTGACGAGCCATTCGCGAGGAGGATCCCACATAGAATTAAGCCATTGGAGGAGGATCCCACATAGGAATGCGCCACATAGTTTGCTTGAGGAGCCAAAACACTTAGGGCGTTATGTGGGATCCCACATAGGAGTAGCAACATCGTTGGTTCCCACTTTTCTTCATTGATAACTAAGCTATAGTTTAGCCGGTGCCAAAACACTCGTTAGATCGATTATAGGTACACTCATTAGGCCCCTTTTTCTTTTTTGGCACCCCCTTGTTTTGGCTAGATCGAAAGGCGTTGTAGGCGCGCTTGGTTGTTTGAAATAATTTTACTCCTCTAGTTGGATGAAGATTTTCCTTTATTGATTTCATTCTCGGCATTCTTTGCTGCATACGTAGTAGAGCGTCGTTACACATGTAATATTTTTGATTATATGCATGCCAAGGTCGGTTGTATTCGCGGCCTTGGTTATCACTAGGGCGTAGGTACCTTTTTGACTACTCGGCGATCCTCGGCTGGGCCTTCCAGATTTTCCGATAATTTTCCTTTCTTGGCCTCGTGGCGATGGCCTCTCTCTTTCCCGTAAGACGTTAGTAATACCATCCATAGCAGGCGATTTAAGGATCTAGATCTATAAATTTACACGTAATAAAATAACTAGATCTACATCTACAAGGGGTTGTAGAACATACCTCTTGGATCTCAAAATCCAAGTTGAAGAACATAATAGAAAGAATAAACAAGGTGTGAAGAGCACCACGATCTTCCCGTCGTGTGATCAAGCAACTCCGGGTGGAAGGAAATTCTCGTCTCGAATCCTCCCGATATGCTACCGGAAAAAAACCTCCAAGATTTTCCCTCTTCTCCCCTTGGCGAAAAATATTCTTCTTCTCTCTAGAGATGATAGTCAAAATTATGTGTGTATTAAGGCTTGGGAGAACTCTCTTTATATAGGAGAGTAATCCTTGTCCTCAAGGATTTTATTTTGCAAATAAATAAATCCAATAAATAAAAGATAATTCCATAATATTCTAGAACAAATCTAGAATAATATTTATCTTTATTTCTTACCATAAATATTTATCAAATAAATATTTTGTGCACATCTTTATTAATACACAAGAAAACAATTTCTTGTTTCCATAAAAAAAAGCTTGGCCGAAAAATTACCATTTATTGACCTAGTCAATATTAATTTTGCCATTACACAATAATTGGGCCAAGATTATGAAAAATGCATTTTTCACATATTTAATTATTTAGCCCAACTAATTTAATAGTTCACTAAACAATTAATTCACATATCGTTTTAATAAAGTCCAACAAGAACTAAATTAATATTATTAGGATTCGACGTCCGAGAATAGCTATGCTATATTTGGAACACGTCGGGGACCATGGACTAATAATCGGTGGCTCACGATAAATCAAATAAATAATTATCTTACGAGCAGAATAATTATATTCGATAAATCAATCACGAGGAATATGCCACCATAATCCATTGACTACACTCCTCCGATTATAAGATTATATTTATCTCCTCACGAGAATAATAATAAGCGTCCATTGATATAATCATTACATATGGATTAATCCTCCATAAATTGTTCATTCTAAATCGAGGAAGTTACCGTTAACCCTTTTTAGAACCTCTTATCCTTATTTACCATTAACCCCAGTGATCAATTAATTCATACAACTCATTTGGTAGCTAATCGATTGTAATATGAACTCGCGCGATCGATCGGTTTCTAGGATTAACAAATAAAGGAGCTGTCTATCTACTTCCATAAATGGAAGGAATGGATTCGTATCTGTGATAACACGGACTACTCACTCAATCGATTACAATGCCAAGATGGGGTAATTCGGACCACGGACTCGATGTAATCCTTAACCGTCAAGTCAAACCTCATGCTGATTCAAGCGGTTGGTATGATCACCTCGAGATTAAGATATATCCATAAATATGATCATCCATTGATTCGATAAGACTTCTCGATTACGGAATTATATCGTGAACTCTAATCAAATCGGTCCGATACTATATGATATATCTATCATATATAAATGCCCCATTAGGTTCTCTTAACGAAAGTCGGATAAGACAATCACACTCTTTGTGTTACAGGCGCATTAATAGCACGTTAAAGGAGAGACCCGATACTCTCGATTAACTTCACTCACGGGCTAATTGTATTTTAAGTACATCTTCACTAACTCAATCCTCCGTGTATATCCATACAATTGAGTTAAGTGATTACATAAGCGATATACTTTAGGGTTTTACGTAGTGTAAATACTATTGTCACATCGGTGAATATGAGAATAATAAATATGAATAATAATATCATTTCATTTATTAAATAAAACAATTACAAAATTGTCTTTCGGGCATCACACCTAACAATCTCCTTGCAAAAGCATGTGATTAATTGTTTTAGAGCACCTATTATTTAAAATACAACAAACTACATCTCCCACTTGCTCTAAAGCAATGGAGACCCATCCGTATTCTAGTACCCATTAAGCATATCATAACCATTTGATTCCAAAGTACACTCCGAGTGTGCCGTCGTAGGATAGGTCGGTGACTCGGGAGTACCTACATCTAAATGTCATGGGTCTTAATGATTAGTCGGGTTAATCGGCTCGAGGCGATCCGTAGAATCGAAATGTTACGGTCCATCTAATCATGTGGTACTTTCCCAATATGCTTTTGACCTCTAGTGATTTCAAAAATCCTTATAAGCTACCCGCTTCATCGTTTGCACAATGATGTGGTATCGGCTTCCAAATCTAGAATCACTCCCGGATATGAAAAGAAATCCTTAAGCTATATATCGCCTCTCTAGCTACTACAAAAAGCATTAATCACCCAACTAGTTAAAGTCGAGTTGGCGTTCTTTGGATTCCTCCAGGCAATAGCTTCAACACAAGAGTAAACAGAGCCGAGATCGACTTAACGATCATCCTCAATCGACTTAAAGTCAAAATCGATGTATCACACATATCAAAGTTCACACATGAATATGTCCGCATATTATTCCTCGTTCTCTTCAAGATACTAAAGGACATACTAAACTTGCTTTGTTAACCGCCGAATCTAAGATTCGATCAAAGTTGACGTTCAATAACTTTGACCATCTCTTTACTAGAAAGAGAATCTATCCCATTTCTCTTGATCCGAAGATTTAGAGAGTCATTCTGAGGCATAGGGTAGAACTTCCTCGTTGAATGTTGCATACGGATGCATCATCTTAACCAATAAGATGGATGGGAAACGATGGCGATTCTAATGAATTCGACCGAGTCAAACTCTTTAGAATGTTGTCCAAATCTACATTGCGAAAAATTGTGGCATTGTCGGTCGACTTGAGATAACACACCCGTGTTGATTCCAAGCTGGTGCGGTGTTATCCTTCACAAACACTAATATATGTATATATTCACTCTTTGTACTAAAATTGATATCCGAGTCTACAAAAGACTTATCAATATTACGGTCAAATCCACATATTGTAGAAATATATGACTTCCAATGACCGAGAGGTTTGCTTTTTATCCACAAAGGACATAAGCCTTGTGATCATCTGTCATAAGTTCATAAGGCAATACCACTTTTGTTCGAATGAATCCAGACTCCGTTTGTTTGGCAAGAAAGTCTCGAGGAATCACCCCCTTATTTTACGCTTTTGAGCGAAATCATGCAATACTAAGTGGTAAGAGAGTCAAGGTCGATTAACTCTCTACTTCTTGGGAATTACCTACTAGACCACTCAAGCTTTGCTCTGAAAGATAAACTTTCCTATTCATTCTACTCTTTTCCGTGTAGATCAATTACTCCCCTTTGGGCTGAGGCGCTCGGTGGTTCTACTGAAGTATGAGCAGGCTGGAGTGCGAACTCCATTCACGGGGTTATGGCTATTAAACCAACCTCTATTATCGAGAATCTATCTTTGCTCACAAAAGAGCCATGGTCATCAATCGATCCTCGGACTACAAAGTCCATGAGAACCCGTAATGGGTAATGGATAAACCATACTCCCGATACTTCTTTGGGTGGATCGAAATTACGATCTAGTTTAGTAGTATTTAGTGTTATCACCAACAACCGATGTTGGATGTGGTGCGATTTTAATCGATTAGTAACTACCTTGAGTAAGCGTGCTTCAAGGTTCAAGGTTTTTGATGTTCATGGACTCTATCGAAAAGGATGCAACAATATAATTGTCTCTTCCCGATTTCAAGAATCTATATATCTAACCTTTATACTCAATAGGTTAAAAGATATATCACGAATGGTCATTGACCCGCGTGTCGTGAAATTCCAGTCTTACCTTCAAGCACCGTGTGCTAAATGCTTATATTTATGGAAGTGGGGTGAACCGAATCCACACCTTATCCGTAAATTCCAAAGCATATTCTAGGTAGACTTCTCGGTCTTACATTTCAATGTAAACCGTTATTTAAACTTCAATATCTTTATTGAGTTAAGCGATGTATTGTAGCACATCTAAAACTATATAAGGCAATTTAACGGTTTCTTACTTAGTGAGAACATGTCACAATGAAGCGGTGAGCATCGAGTCTAGAGGACTATGAATGGCCTATTCGAGTATAGAATACTCTGTCTCTGTTGAAAGCAGAGAAACCTCAAAATATTTTGGATAAACTTACCGGAGTGTTTGAATAGTTATCGGACAAGAAGTCACTACTCGGAAGCTCTACTAGCTTGTATCTTTCATGAGACCCGAAGGTCGTCATGAACAAGCTATGTTACTTCTTTATAACCATTATCCTTTCCCGATTGAAAGGAAACTTAGTCATTGAACCTTTGAGACAATATAACGGGCGGAGAAAAGGAATCACCACAGCGATCTTGAGTCTTGTCTTTTAGGGACTATGCACTAACTATGGAATATGAAGAAGCGTTTATCTAAATATAGAAACCAATTGCTTTTAATAGTTCTTAAGATGTGTTTTATATACATATTTCAGCGATTCTAAGTGGTTTTGACTTTATCAAACAAAAGTCGAGTCTTGGATTAAATACTACAAATGGTATATTCACTTTCTATATGACAAACAAATTATCGAATAGAAGGTAAATCCATTCGTTCAACGAATCTTAAACAGAAAATAAATTTTCCACGATATCCAAGAGATTGAATCAGAGATTCATTTCCTTATATCACTCCCACTATTCTAGCTAAAATTAAGCGCCCGTTGTTTACTCCTTTAATCGTTAAATGCCTTTGCTACCTTGTTCTTCCAAAGAACTTAGCTCGAAAATATCGCCAAGGATTCATAGGTTGGTGATCCAAAATCCTTTGTCCTTATCCTATGATTTTTAGATTAAATAATTTTTGGTTCGACCTTAAAGTTTTCTCGATTTAGATGACTAACACTTTTAGACATATTCTCCCATTCTTGACTTTCCGTGAATGGAAAGCGATCTTGAACCAGCGATTCGTTTGAGTAGACACTACTCTTGAACCGTGGGATGTCTATTTAGAGTGTTACTCGTCGGGACTTCTCGGATTTTCTAATATACGGAAAAACAACAAATCATAACATTAAAGCTCCCACTAGTTTATCGGTTCCAAATACCGTCTAACGAGCAATGCTTTATTTTTTATGATTTTCCGATTTTCGATTAGAAAATCTTTTATACATAGTTCAATGTTTCGGAAAAAACAACAAATCATAGAAATCCCACTAGTTCATCGATTCCAAATATCGTCCAACTAGCAACATTTCATGACTTTCCGGTTTTCAATTAGAATGATTATGTGTAGTCGATTTACACTTTTCTAATGTTCTAGAAAAACAACAAATCATAAAGCTCCCACTAGTTCATCGATTCCAAATATCGTCAACTAGTAACACTTCATGATTTTCCGATTTTCAATTAGAAAATTACTCGTGTAATCACTACACACTCAAAATTCACTAGAAGAATTTCAAAGTCGAAATCACCTTTGATCAAACTAAGTTTGTCTTCCGTTTGACACGAATGACACTTAGTGACATACATATGTCACTCTGGTTTTTAAAAGGCTTAAGAAAATATCTCTTTGAAAAAAATAATTGCATTATCGATTAACTAGTTCAACGTCTAGTTACTTTCCACTTTTAACGAAGTCAATACTAGTCAATTATTAATTTTTAAGCAATTTAGTAAGGGATATAATCTGTAAATAAAATGACATATATTAATTCAAGTTTAACACTACTATATAAGTTTATTTTAGGAATTGTAAACTAAAAATCAAGTCTACTCTACCATTCCAAGGTTTTAACCTCGCATCTCGATGCCGCCGTAGGGTAGGTCAAAGAGATGACGGTTAAATCGAGACAATCTCATCAATGAATAACTTGTGAGAATCAAACATCCCACGAGAATCGAACATCCATTTATTCATTGACTACATTCCTTTTTAGCCTAGATATTATCAAAAATATCCTTTATGAGTGTGACTACTATATCGGATCTCTTAGATGTGCGCCCGAGTGTGCCGTCGTAGGATAGTCGGTGACCCGGCGAGTACCAAAATCCTATCCTTTGGAGACCAAGCCATGAATGTTGATAGGGTGAACACCATCCGTAGGGGGCGAAATCAAAGCGCCCGCGGCGTCACCCTTCTCTCACTTACTTGTATCTATAGTAGAGGCCGTGGGGTTGGTTGTCGCCTCCCCGCTCCCGCTCAATATTTTGGAAGTGGTGGTGGGTTAACTAACCACGTCTTTTTGATGTTAACATAAAAGCACATCAAATCAAGGATTCGAATGGTGTCGTGCGTGAGGCAAGCCTACCCGTCCTATTCGTTGGAACATATGTGACGATCGGACGAAGTCGGGTCAAAGAGCCCCATTGAGATAAGAAGGAATCACCCCTCCGCTCGCCGGTGTAGCTTAGTCTTGCGGACCCCGTGCATACATCACACTAGGAGGGTTAAGTCGGTCGAGCCTAGCTCGATTGACCACCCAACCTATAGGCGAACCGTTTTTATCAAGATTTATTGTTCTTTTACCATCATTCAATCTAAGTAGACACTACGAATCAAAAGCGTGATCTCGTTTGGGCTTTTAAAGCGGTTCACGAGAACACACACGAAAAACTTAACGATTTCATAACCCGTCCTCGGATCTTTAATTAGTTACTAAATTAATTAATTACCACGTATTAATTAAATTTCAACTAATTACGCGAGTTTGTATACATGCCTATTTTAATTACCAAAATTAAAATTCTACATGTACGCATGGAGTGGATTTATGATATGATGCATGTAATGGCAATTCCGATTTTATATCTATTTTATGATCAAACACATAAAAAATAAATTGCGGAAAATTTAAACACCGAGATGGATCGTTGGTACCCCCGACTAACCTATTTTTTAAGGAAAAATAAAAATTTAATCTAAGTCTTCAAATCTCGATCTTCGATCTTGATTTTGAAACTTCCGGATCTCAAACCTTCGATCTTGACACGAACCCCGAACGACTAGGAGAGGAGTGCGTAATATACCAATATATTTAAAATATATTTATATTACAAACTTGTTTTATAATTTTTTTATCACAGGCCCTTTATTAATTTTTTTGATAAAAAAAAAAAAAAATTTAATTCAATTTTTTTTTTTTTGCAAATGCGGCCAAAATGTAATTTAAAAAAAATAAGGCTTGCGGCCAAAGAAAAGGTATTTAGGTTACTAAAAAAAATTTTGCCGAGACCAAAATTAAAAAAATTTTGCCGGAAAAAAAAAAAAATTAAACAATTCGGCCTCCTCCGTTTTACCTTCTTGATGATCTTCAACACCATGATCTTCAACACATCATCTTAAATCGTCTCGAACCGGATCAAAATTAAATTACAAAAAAGCCATCTTTTACAATTTTCGAGTTGCATAAAATTAAATTACAAGTCCTATGCTCAAGTGATACTAATCAAAAGAGCTACAAAATAGATCTACGGGTAAACAATACCAACCCCAATCCATCTCTTCAACCACGACAATCACAACATAAAAAAAATATGAGCATGTGCATGCATTTTTTTAAAAAAAATTGGGACAAAAAAATCTACATGTTTTACCACTCCTAGATCTAATATTTTATACGTATAAATATATAGATCACCATGGCTCTGATACCACTTGTTAGTAATACCATCCATAGCAGGCGATTTAAGGATCTAGATCTATAAATTACACGTAATAAAATAACTAGATCTACATCTACAAGGGTTGTAGAACATACCTCTTGGATCTCAAAATCCAAGTTGAAGAACATAATAGAAAGAATGAAAGAAGGTGTGAAGAGCACCACGATCTTCCGTCGTGTGATCAAAGCAACTCCGGTGGAAGGAAATTCTCGTCTCGAATCCTCCCGATATGCTACCGGAAAAACTTCCAAGATTTTCCCCTTCTCCCCTTGGCCGAAAATATTATATCTTCTCTCTCTACAGAGATGAAGTCAAATTTTATGTGTGTGTAAGGCTTGGGAGAACTCTCTTTATATAGGAGAGTAATCCTTGTCCTCAAGGATTTTATTTTGCAAATAAATAATCCAATAAATAAAAGATAATTCCATAATATTCTAGAACAAATCTAGAATAATATTTATCTTTATTTCTTACCATAAATATTTATCCAATAAATATTTTGTGCACATCTTTATTAATACACAAGAAAACAATTTCTTGTTTCCATAAAAAACTTAGGGCAAAAATTACCACTTATTGACCTAGTCAATATTAATTTTGCTATTACACAATAATTGGGCCAAGATTATGAAAAATGTCTTTTCACATATTTAATTATTTAGCCCAACTAATTTAATAGTTCACTAAACAATTAATTCACATATCGTTTTAATAAAGTCAACAAGAACTAAATTAATATTATTAGGATTCGACGTCCGAGAATAGCTATGCTATATTTGGAGAACACGTCGGGGACCATGGACTAATAATCAGTGGCTCCGATAAATCAAATAAATAATTATCTTACGAGCGAGAATAATTATATTCGATAAATCAATCACGAGGAATATGCCACCATAATCCATTATTTGCACTCCTCGATTATGAAGATTATATTTATCTCCTCACGAGAATAATAATAAGCGTCCATTGATATAATCATTACATATGGATTAATCCTCATGAATTATTCATTCTAAATCGGGAAGTTACCGTTAACCTTTTTAGAACCTCTTATCCTTATTTACCATTAACCCCTAGTGATCAATTAATTCATACAACTCATTTGGTAGCTAATCGGTGTAATATGAACTCGCGCGATCGATCGGTTTCTAGGATTAACAAATAAAGAGGCGTCCATCATCTACTTCCATAAATGGAAGGAATGGATTCGTATCTGTGATAACCAGACTACTCACTCAATCGATTACAATGCCAAGATGGGGTAATTCGGACCACAGACTCGATGTAATCATTAACCGTCAAGTCAAACCTCATCGATTCAAGCGGTTGGTGTGATCACCTCGAGGATTAAGATATATCCATAAATATGATCATCGATTGATTCGATAAGACTTTTCGATTCACGGAATTATATAAGTGAACTCTAATCAAATCGGTCGATACCTATATGATATATCTATCATATATAAATGCCCAGCTAGGTTCTCTTAACCGAAAGTCGGATAAGACAATCACACTATTGTGTTAGGGTGCATTAATAGCACGTTAAAGGAGAGACCCGATACTCTCGATTAACTTCACTCACGGGCTAATTGTATTTTAAGTACATCTTCACTAACTCAATCCTCCGTGTGTATATCCCGTACAACTGAGTTAAGTGATTACATAAGCGATATACTTTAGGGTTTTACGTAGTGTAAATACTATTGTCACATCGGTGAATATGAGAATAATAAATATGAATAATAATATCATTTCATTTATTAAATAAAACAATTACAAAATTGTCTTTGGGCATCACACTAACAATCTCCCACTTGCAAAATCATGTGATTAATTGTTTTAGAGCACACCCTATTATTTAAAATACAACAAACTACATCTCACTTGCTCTAAAAAGCAATGGAGACCCATCCGTATTCTAGTACCCATTAAGCATATCATAACCATTTGGATGACAAAGTACACTCACGAGTGTGCCGTCGTAGGATAGGTCGGTGACTCGGGAGTACTTACATCTAAATATCATGGGTCTTAATGATTAGTCGGGTTAATCGACTCGAGGCGATCCATAGAATCGAAAAGCGTTACCGGTCCATCTAATCATGTGGTACCTTCCCAATATGCTTTTGACCTCTAGTGATTTCAAAAATCCTTATAAGCTACCCCTTCATCGTTTGCACAATGATGTGGTATCGGCTTCCATATCTAGAATCACTCTTAGATATGAAAAGGAAATCCTTAAGCTATATCGCCTCTCTAGCTACTACGAAAGCCGCTAATAACCCAACTAGTTAAAGTCGAGTTGGCATTGCTAGATTCCTCCAGGCATTAGCTTCAACACAAGAGTAAACAGAGTCGAGATGGAAACAACGATCATCCTCAATCGACTTAAAGTCAAAATCGATTGTATCACACATATCCAAGTTCACACATGAATATGTCCACATATTATTCCTCGTTCTCTTCAAGATACTAAAGGACATACTAAACTTGCTTTGTTAACCACCGAATCTAAGATTCGATCAAAGTTGACGTTCAATAACTGACCATCTCTTACTAGAAAGAATCTATCCCTTTTTTTGAGAGAGATCTATCCAATTTCTCTTGATCCGAAGATTTAGAGAGTCATTCACGAGGCATAGGGTTGAACTTCCTCGTTGAATGTTGCATACACGATGCATCATCTTAACCAATAAGATGGATGGGAAACCGGTGGCGATTCTAATGAATTCGACCGAGTCAAACTCTTGAGAATGTTGTCCAAATCTACATTGTAGAAATTGTGGCATTGTCGGTCGACTTCTCATAACACACCCGTGTTGATTCCAAGCCGGTGCGGTGTTATCCTTCACAAACACTAATATATGTATATATTCACTCTTTGTACTAAAATTGATATCCATTCTACAAAAGACTTATCAATATTACGGTCAAATCCATATGTGTAGAAATATATGACTTCCAATGACCGAGAGGTTTGCTTTTTATTCATAAAGGACATAAGCCTTGTGAGTCATCTGTCATAAGTTCATTAGGCAATACCTTTTTGTTCGAATGAATCAGACTCCGTTTGTGTGGCGAGAAAGTCTCAGGGAATCACCCCTATTTTACGCTTTTGAGCGAAATCATGCAATACTAAGTGGTAAGAGAGTCAAGGTCGATTAACTCTCTACTTCTTGGGGAATTACCTAGACCACTCGAGCTTTGCTCTGAAGATAAACTTTCCTATTCATTCTACTCTTTTCCGTGTAGATCAATTACTCCCCTTTGGGCTGAGGCGCTCGGTGGTTCTGCAAGAGTATGAGCAGTGGAGATGCCGAACTCCATTCACGAGGGTTATGGCTATTAAACCAACCTCTATTATCGAGAATCTATCTTTGCTCACAAAAGAGCCATAGGTCATCAATCGATCCTCGGACTACAAAGTCCATGAGAACCCGTAATGGGTAATGGATAAAACCATACTCCCGATACTTCTTTGGGTGGATCGAAATTACGA
The DNA here is from genome assembly GCA_026214975.1 of Gentiana macrophylla. Lineage (NCBI taxonomy): Eukaryota > Viridiplantae > Streptophyta > Magnoliopsida > Gentianales > Gentianaceae > Gentiana > Gentiana macrophylla. The sequence goes on along the minus strand of JAOBSW010000940.1, from coordinate 35,443 downwards.
TCTAGTTCAGTAGTATTTAGTGTTATCACCAACAACCGATGTTGGATGTGGTCTGATTTTAATCAGTTAGTAACTACCTTGAGTAAACGTACTTCAAGGTTCAAGGTTTTGATGTTCATGGACTCTATCAGAAATGATGCAACAATATAATTGTCTCTTCCCGATTTCAAGAATCCTATATCTAACCTTTATACACAATTGGTTAAAAGATATATCATGAATGGTCTTTGACCGAACGTATGCGTGAAATTCCCAGTCTTACCTTCAAGCACCGTGTGCTAAATTCTTATATTTACGGAAGTGGGGTGAACCGAATCCACACCTTATCCGTAAATTCCAAAGCATATTCTAGGTAGACTTCTCGGTCTTACATTTCAATGTAAACCGAAATTTCGCTTCTAATATCTTTATTGAGTTGAGCAGTGTATTGTAGCACATCTACAACTATGTAAATCAATTTAACGGTTTCTTACTTAGTGAGAACATGTCACAATGAGGCAGGCTGAGCATTAGTCTCGAGGACTATGAATGGCCTATTCCGAGTATAGAATACTCTGTCTCTGTTGAAAACAGAGAAACCTCAAAATATTGTGGATAAACTTACCGGAGTGTTTGAATAGTTATCAGACAAGAAGTCACTACTCGGAAACTCCTACTAGCTTGAATCTTTCATCAGACCCTGAAGGTCGTCATGAACAAGCTATGTTACTTTTTATAACCATTATCCTTTCTGATTGAATGGAAACTTAGTCATTGAACCTTTGAGACAATATCACGGGACTAGGAGAAAGGAATCACCTTGAGCCGATCTTGAGTCTTGTCTTTTAGGGACTATGCACTAACTATGGAATATGAAGAAGCGTTTATCTAAATATAGAAAACAATTGCTTTTAATAGTTCTTAAGATGTGTTTTATATACATATTTGGCGATTCTAAGTGGTTTTGACTTTATCAAACAAAAGTCGAGTCTTGGATTAAATACTACAAATGGTATATTCACTTTACATCGACAAACAAATTATCGAATAGAAGATAAATCCATTCATTCAACGAATCTTAAACAAAAATATTTTTCCACGATATCCAAGGATTGAATCCGAGATTCATTTCCTTATATCACTCCCACTATTCTAGCTAAAATTAAGCGCCCGTTGTTTACTCCTTTAATCGTTAAATGCCTTTGCTACCTTGTTCTTCCAAAGAACTTAGCTCGAGAAAATCGCCAAGGATTCATAGGTTGGTGATCCAAAATCAACATCCTTATCCTATGATTTTTAGTTAAATAATTTTAGTTCGACCTTAAAGTTTTCTCGATTTAGATGACTAACACTTTTAGACATATTCTCCCATTCTTGACTTTCCGTGAATGGAAAGCGATTTTGAACCAGGCGGTTCGTTTGAGTGACACTACTCTTGAACCGTGGGATGTCTATTTAGTGTTACTAAATCGCGGACTTCTTGGATTTTTAATATACCAGAAAAAAAAACAAATCATAACATTAAATCTCCCACTAGTATATCGGTTCCATATACCGTATAACGAGCAATGCTTTATTCTTTTATGATTTTCCGATTTTTTTCGATTAGAAAATCTTTCGTACATAGTTCAAATGTTTCCAGAAAAACAACAAATCATAGAACTCCCACTAGTTCATCGATTCCAAATATCATCCAACTAGCAACATTTCATGACTTTCCGGTATTTCAATTAGAATATTCGTGTGTAGTTGATATGAATCCGGATCCACAACCTACACATGATCCGCTAACATTTGGGTTGGACACGAAACTTCGACTTCAATACCCAAGCTATTGTAACTTGTAATTCAGCCTTTTGAATTCAATTAATCAAATTATATTTGTTCTTCACTTGGAAAAGTGTTGTGTGAGTTTCTGGGAAAGGGAATTCAAATCTCGGATTATCAAGGACTTGAGCAATCCTTGTGGTTATCCATATACCAAGGTGCTTAGAAACAGGTTTTCTAAGTGTTGAGGTTTTATTCAAGGTGCCTTCACGCGGGTTGTGATTGTGTCGCGGGCTTATTATTCCAAGGTGCTTCCACACGAGGTTGTGGTTGTGTGTCAGGACTTCCAAATACCTTCAAATCCATGATCCTAAGTATTCATTCGATCCGAAGCCTTCCTCCGGGTGGTTTATCGGTTAGTATCGAAGAATAGCGGATTGGCGGTATTATATCCCTTTAATTTATTTCAAAAAAAAAAAAATTGAATATAAAAAAATTTAAAATTATTTTTACATTTGCATATTATCGTATGTATCTACGAAGAACCATAGTATGCATATGATCGTGTGTATTTGAAGAACACTTTATTTATACGAGCATATATATATATATATATATATATATATATATATATATATATATATATATATATATATATAAAAATAAAAAAAAAAAAAAAAGGTGCACAAGTAAATCGTGTGTATTTGAAAAATAATTTGTTCCGCACGAGCATACTGTTCCGTACGAGAAACAAGTTAAAAAAGCAAAAAAAAAAATCGTTTTATACACTTCACAATTTTTGTGTTACATCTTTGAATATCTTCTCTAAAATACTTCACAATTTTTGTTTGTTCACTTTGGAATTTCAAAAACTCTAAAAAGAATTCTTGATTCTTCACTCTTGGTATTTGGGAAAATTCGATTATCGCTGATTACTTGAAATCCGAATTGATTCTCTATTTGAGTAAATAAACCTTTGAGAGGAAAAATGGCTGAATATAATGATGAATTGGAAAGAAGATTTCAAGCCCAATTTCAAGCTCTTGAAACAAGATATCAGCAACAACTTGAACAAATGAGGCAAAGCCCATGGGCGATGGAGCTAAACAGAATAGACAAGATGAGCAACACACTGAACTTGAACCCAGCAATTACTCTGAACAAGAAGATGGCGAGGAGGAAAATGACACAACAACGGTTTTAGCATCACGGAGAGTGTAGCACCACGGGACACTCTTGAGTATAAAGCAGAAAATTCCGGCATTTAAAGGTAATTCTAATCTGATGAATATCTTTCTTGGGTTGTTAAAGTTGAACAAATTTTTAATTGTCATGATTATTCGGAAAGGAACAAAGTAAAACTTGCTACTAGTGAATTTGAGAGCGAGCTATTCTTTGGTTCCACAAAACTAATGAAAAGCGCGAGAAATTAAGGCAACAAGCAATTTCTTCTTGGGAGGTTCTTAAAAATGAAATGCATAGAAAATGGGTTCCCGAATCCTATAAATCGTGAGCAAGTGAGGAAGTTACAAACTCTCCAACAAGGCGAGAAATGCATTCAAGCCTATCAAGATGAGTTAGAAATGGCCTTATTTGACGAATGCCGAAGAATCCGATGAACATACCATGGCTCGATTTTTGGGAGGTTTGCGACCGAGATAAGCGGACCAGATTGAAATGATGAATTGCACTACCTATGATGAGATGGTACATGCGGCCTTAACTAAGGAGAAGCAACTCAAGAAAAGAAAGGCGCCAATTTGCAAAGAGTCATTCAGGTACCACACCAACTAAACCTTTTCAATCCAAAGCGATGGAGGTAAGTTTCCTTTTAAAAATTACGCTATTAAATATACCCCTCCCCAAGTAACAAATGACCGTCCTAACAAGGAAAAATCGATGGCACTTTGAGATGTTATAAATGTCAAGGATTAGGACACAAGGCTAATGAATGTGCGAACAAAAGATCTTATATCGCGGCCGGAGATGGGAAGTATCAATCAGCCCACGGGAGATGAGAATGAAACGACCTTAAAGGAGCAAGAGTCGGTTGAAAATGAAGAAGGCGATGAAGGTATTTCTTTTGATGAGCGAGCAATGTTTGTAACAAAAAAAAAAAAGTCCTGGCGCCGTGAATCAAATTGATAATGATGAAGTGCAGCGTGAGAATATTTTTCAAACTCGTTGTCTTATCGAAGGTAAGTTATGCATGATGATTATTGATTACGGAAGTTGTACTAATGCCGTAAGTGATGAGGTTGTTGAAAAATTGAATATTCCCACCGTTAAGCACCATGACCGTATAAATTGCAATGGTTAAATGAATGTGGTTGGTTAAAGTCACGAAGCAAGCATATCACGAATTTGATCTTTCAAAATATGAAGATAAAATCGCTGCGATGTGGTTCTATGCATGTCACGCATATATTACTTGGCCGTCCATGGCAATTTGATAAGCGTGTCACCTATGATGGTTTTCTTAATAAATACACCCTTTTCATAAAGGAAAGCGTATCACTTTGAGTCATTTGGCACCACATGAGGCTCATTACGATCAAGTTAAGTTTGCAAAAGAGAGAGTGAACACGCTAATGCACACGTGCCCATTAATTACAAGCGTGAATGTTAAAATGACTTACGAGACCATTAAAGTGAATTCCAAAAGTCATGATAAAAGATGAAGTATCTTGCGGTACATCCGAAACCCCATTTTATTCATATATAAGGATTCTATCCGTTAGTGGCTCATTCGAATTTGATGAGCACTTATCTACTTTAAATCCTTGTTATATGCTTGTATCGATCTTGCGGGAATTCTTCCCGATGTAGTACTAACCACTTTGAGGAATTTGAAGGCGTATTTCGGAAGAAGAACCAAGTGGATTACCACCCCTACGAGTGGAACACCAAATTGATTTTATCCGGGAGGCGGTTCTACCAAATCGTCCGGCATACGAGGCGAATCTGAGAAACTAAGAAATTCGGCGTCAAGTTCAAGAGTTCTTTGGAAAAAGGAAAGATTCGAGAATCTTTGAGTCCATGTCTTGATTCCGTAATCATTGTGCCTAAGAAGAATGGTGAGTGGAGGATGTGCACCGGCTATCGTGCCATCAATCAAATCACGGTAAAATATCGATATCACATTCCTCTTCTTAATGACATGTTGGATGAATTGCATGGTGCAAAATTATTTTGAAAATTGATTTAAAAGTGGTTACCATCAAGTGCGAATCCGTGAGGAGATGAATGGAAAACAGCGTTTAAAACAAAGTTTGGGTTATATGAATGGCTCGTAATGCCTTTTGGTCTCACCAATGCTCCAAGCACATTTATGCGATTAATGAATGAACTACTTAGAGAATTTATTGGTTAGGTTTGTAGTGGTCTATTTTGATGACATCTTAATTTACACCCGTGATTTAAACTCGCATCTATCACACTTAAAATTTGTTTTGGAAACCCTTGGCGCACTTATTTGCTAATCTTAAGAAATGTTCCTTTTGCTTGGATCGTGTTGTTTTCCTTGGTTTCGTTGTAAGTGGGCGAGGAATTGAAGTTGACCAAGAAAATGTAAAGCGATGGTGAATGGCCTGAACCTAAAAGCGCGACGGAGGTCGAAGTTTTCATGGCTTGGCGATTTTATCGGCGATTCATCAAAATTTGATGCATAGCTGCCCCTTTGAGCGAGTTAGTCAAAAGAACACACCATTCCATTGGGGTCCTACTCAAAGGAAGCATTGAAACTCTTAAAACTTCGTTTAATATCTGCACCTATTCTTGCTTTACGATTTCTCTAAAACATTTGAGATTGAGTGCGATGCATCCGGGGTGGGTATTGGTGGTGTTTTAATACAAGAGGGGCGTCTATTGCATACTACGACAAAGAAGTTGAAAGGCGCACAATTAAATTATGCCACGTATGATAAAGAACTATATGAACTTGTTCGGTGTTTACGTGTGTGGCAACATCGTCGAGGAATTTGTCATTCATTCCGATCATGAATCTTTAAAATATTTGAAAGGAAATCTAAATTGCATTTGCGACACATTCGGTGGATGGAATTTATTATCATTTCCTTATGTGATCAAATATAAAAGGAAAGAGAACACCGTTGCCGATGCATTGTCTAGGCGCTACACTCTAATCACACACATGCAAACCAAACTACTTGGTTTGAGCACATTAAGGAGTTGTATGCATCGATCTTGCTTTTCTTTGAGTTATATAAATCCACGAGAATCGTCATGTGATAATTTTTATAGACCACGAGGGATTTTTGTTCAAAGAAAATAAATTATGCATTCCTCGAGGGTTTATGCGTGAATATTTAGTTAGGGAAGCACACGGTGGAGGACTTATGGGACACTTTGGCATTGCTAAGACTTTTGACATACTTCACTCACATTTTATTGGCCTAAAATGGTTCGTGATGTTCATCAATTTGTGAGTCTTGTATAACTTGTCTTAAAGCGAAATCTAAGTCACATCCACATGGATTGTACACACCATTTCCTATTCCCTCATTCCCCTGGACCGATCTATCTATGGACTTTGTGTTAGGATTACCGCGTTCTCAAACGGGAAAGGACTCTATCTTTGTGGTGGTTGATCGATTTTCAAAAATGGCTCACTTTATTGCATGTAATAAAACAAATGATGCTTCGCATATTGCTGAGTTGTTCTTTAAAGAAATAGTGCGGCTACATGGTGTTCCAAAATCAATTGTTAGTGATCGAGACGTAAAGTTTGTAGTCATTTCTGGCGTATACTAATGCGTCTTGGCACTACGTTGTTATATTCTACCGCATACCATCCCCAAACCGATGGTCAAACCAAAGTTGTGAATCGAACTTTGGGTCAATTATTGCGCACCGTAGTTCAAAAAAACTTAAAGAATTGGGAGTCTTGCTTACCATATGTTGAATTTGCATATAATCGTGCTACTCACTCGCCCTTGCTAAACATTCACCATTTGAGATTGTGTATGGTTTTAATCCTATCACTCCTATTGATCTTGTTCCTCTTCCCCCAGGTATGCACACAAGTCTCGCGGGAGAAAACAAAGCTAAGATGGTCCGTGAGTTGCATGCAAAGGCAAGGCAGAATGTGGAGGCTCAAACTGCTAAATATGAAAAGCAAGCAAATAAAGGTCGAAAGGAAGTTGTCTTTGACCCGGAGATTGGGTATGGCTGCATTTTACGCAAAGAAAGGTTTCCCATAAAACACAAGACCAAGCTACACCCACGTGGAGATGGCCCATTCAAGTTTTGGAGCACATCAACAATAACTCATACAAGCTTGACATTCCACCCGGGGGGTGTTTCAAACTCCTTCAATGTGGTTGATTTGCACCCATTTGACAACCACGATGATGCGAGGATAGATCCTTCACAACCGGGAGAATTCGATATGAATCGGATCCACAACCTACACATGATCCGCTAACATTTTGGGTTGGACCTGAAACTCGACTTCAATACCCAAGCTATTGTAACTTGTAATTCAGCCTTTTGAATTCAATTAATCAAATTATATTTGTTCTTCACTTGGAAAAGTGTTGTGTGAGTTTCTCTGGAAAAGGAATTCAAATCTCGGATTACAAGGACTTGAGCAATCCTTGTGGTTATCCATATACCAAGGTGCTTAGAAACAGGTTTTCTAAGTGTTGAGGTTTTATTCCAAGGTGCCTTCACACGGGTTGTGATTGTGTCGCGGAGCTTATTATTCCAAGGTGCTTCCACACAGGTTGTGGATGTGTCAAGGACTTCCAAATACCTTCAAATCCACGATCCTAAGTATTCATTCGATCCGAAGCCTTCCTCCGGGCGGTTTCGCATCAGTAGTCAGTTACACTTTTCTAATGTTCTAGAAAAACAACAAATCATAAAGCTCCCACTAGTTCATTGATTCCAAATATCGTCCAACTAGTAACACTTCATGATTTTCCGATTTTTCAAATAGAAAATTACTCGTGTAATTACTTCACACTCAAAATTCACTAGAAGAATTTCAAAGTCTGAAATCACCTTTAATCAAACTAAGTTTGTCTTCCGTTTGACACGAATGACACTAGTGACATACCTATATGTCACTCACGGTTTTAAAGGCTTAAGAGAAAATATCTCTTTGAAAAATAATTGCATTATCAATTAACTAGTTCAACGTCCTAGTTACTTTCCACTTTTTAACGAAGTCAATACTAGTCAATTATTAATTTTTAAGCAATTTAGTAATGGATATAATACTGTAAATAAAATGACATTAATTCAAGTTTAACACTACTATATAAGTTTATTTTAGGAATTGTAAACTAAAAGATAAGTCTACTCTGCCATTCCAAGGTTTTAACCTCGCATCTCGATCTGCACCGTAGGGTAGGTCAAAGAGATGACGGTTAAATCGATACAATCTCATCAATGAATAACTTGTGAGAATCAAACATCCCACAAGAATCGAACATCCCTTTATTCATTGACTACCTTCCTTTTTAGGCTAGATATTATCAAAAATATCCTTTATGAATGTGACCTACTATATCGGATCTCTTAGGTACGCCCCGAGTGTGCCGTCGTAGGGTAGGTCGGTGACCCGACAGTACCAAAATCCTATCCTTTGGAGACCAAGCCATGAATGTTGATAGGGGTGAACACCATCCGTAGGGGATGAAATCAAAGCGCCGTGAGGCGTCACCTTCTCTCACTTACTTGTATCTATAGTAGAGGGCGTGGGGTTGGTTGTCGCCTCCCCGCGCCCCACTCAATATTTTGGAAGTGGTGGTGGGTTAACTAAACACGTCTTTTGATGTTAACATAAAAGCACATCAAATCAAGGATTCGAATGGTGTCGATAACATTATGCATGCCTACCCGTCCTATTCGTTGGAACATATGTGACGATCGGACGAGAAGTCGGGTCAAGAGAGCCCCAATGAGATAAGAAGGAATCACCCCTCGCTCATTGGTGTAGCTTAGTCTTGCCGGACTCCGTGCATACATCACACTAGGAGGGTTAAGTCGGTCGAGCCCAGGCTCGATTGACCACCCAACCTATAGGCGAACCGTTTTATCCAAGATTTATTGTTCTTTTACCATCATTCAATCTAAGTAGACACTACGAATCGAAACGTGATCTCGTTTGGGCTTTACGGTTCACCGAGAACACACACGAAAACTTAACGATTTCATAACCCGTCCTCGGATATTTAATTAGTTACTAAATTAATTAATTACCACGTATTAATTAAATTTCAACTAATTACGCGAGTTTGTATACATGCCTATTTTAATTACCAAAATTAAAATTCTACATGTATGAATGAAGTGGATTTATGATATGATGCATGTCATGGCAATTCCGATTTTATATCTATTTTATTATCAAACACATAAAAAATAAATTGCGGAAAATTTAAACACCGAGATGGATCGTTGGTACCCCCGATAACCTATTTTCTAAGGAAAAGTAAAATTTAATCTAAGTCTTCAAATCTCGATCTTCGATCTTGATCTTGAAAACTTCCGGATCTTCAAAACTTCGATCTCGACACGAACCACGAACGACGAGGAGAGGAGGCCGTAATATACCAATATATTTAAAATATATTTATATTAACAAATTGTTTTATAATTTTTTTTTGTTTTTTTTTTAATAACAGCCCTCGGCCAAGTATAAAAAACTGATTTTCTTTTTCTTCACACGGCTGTTATGCAAAAATTTTATTTATTTTTTTATTTGGTCAAAACTTGCGGCCAAACCTAATACATTAGGTTACAAGAAAAAAAAAATTTGCAGCCGCCAAAAGAAATTGCCGACGGAAAAAAAAAATTAATTAAACAATTCGGCCTCCTCCCGTTTTTACCTTTTAGATGATCTCCAACACCATGATCTTCAACACCATGATCTTCATCTTCTCGAACACGGATCAAAATTAAATTACAAAGATTCTAACTTTTATAATTTTCCGCATGACATAAAATAAATTACACATCCTATGCTCAATTGATACTAATCAAAGAGCTACAAAATAGATCTACGGGTAAACAATACCAACCCCAATCCATCTCTTCAACCACGACATTCATAACATAAAAAAAATATGCATGCATCGGCCCCAAAAAAAAAACAAAAAATCTACATGTTTACCACTCCTAGATCTAATATTTTATACGTATAAATATAGATCAACACGGCTCGATACCACTTGTTAGTAATACCATCCATAGCGGGCGATTTAATGATCTAGATCTATAAATTACACGTAATAAAATAACTAGATCTACATCTACAAGGGGGTTGTAGAACATACCTCTTGGATCTCAAAATCCAAGTAGAAGAGCCGCAATAGAAATAATGCAAGAAGATGTGAAGAGCACCACGATCTTCCGTACGTGTGATCCAAGCAACTCCCGGTGGAAGGAAATTCTCGTCTCGAACCCTCCCGATATGCTACCCGGAAAAACCTCCAAGATTTCCCCTATTCTCCCCTTGGCCGAAAAAATATTTCTTCTCCTCTCTAAGAGGTGAAGTCGAAATTATGTGTGTTGTAAGGCTTGGGAGAACTCTCTTTATATAGGAGAGTAATCCTTGACCTCCAAGGATTTTATTTTGCAAATAAATAAAACCAATAAATAAAAGATAATTCCATAATATTCTAGAACAAATCTAGAATAATATTTATCTTTATTTCTTACCATAAATATTTATCCAATAAATATTTTGTGCACATGTCTTATTAATACACAAGAAAACAATTTCTTGTTCCATAAAAATAAGCTAGGGCCGAAATTTTAATGTTGACCTAGTCAATAATTAATTTCGACTATACACACTAATTTGGCCAAGATTATGAAAAATGCCTTTTCCACATATTTAATTATTTAGCCCAACTAATTTAACAGTTCACTAAACAATTAATTCACATATCGTTTTAATAAAGTCCAACAAGAACTAAATTAATATTATTAGGATTCGGCGTCCGAGAATAGCTATGCTATATAGGAGGCACGTTGGGGACCATGGACTAATAATCAATGCTCTCGATAAATCAAATAAATAATTATCTTACGAGCACGAATAATTATATTCGATAAATCAATCACGAGAATATGCCACCATAATCCCGTGACTTCACTCCTCCGATTATAAGATTATATTTATCTCCTCACGAGAATGATAATAGACGTCCATTGATATAATCATTACATATGGATTAATCCTCCATAGACTGTTCATTCTAAATCGGGAAGTTACCATTAACCCTTTTTAGAACCTCTTATCCTTATTTACCATTAACCCCCTTGTGATCAATTAATTCTTACAACTCACTGGTAGCTAATCAGTGTAATATGAACACGCGCGATCGATCAGTTTCTAGGATTAACAAATAAGGGAACTGTCTATCTACTTTCATAAATGGAAGGAATGGATTCCGTATCTGTGATAACACAGACTACTCACTCAATCGATTACAATGCCAAGATGGGGTAATTCGGACCACGACTCGGTGTAATCATTAACCGTCAAGTCAAACTTCATCTTGATTCAAGCAATTGATTGTGATCATCTCAGATTAAGATATATCCATAAATATGATCATCCATTGATTCGATAAGACTTCTCGATTACGGAATTATATCGTGAACTCTAATCAAATCGGTCCAAATTTATATGATATATCTATCATATATAAATGCCCCAATAGGTTCTCTTAACCGAAAGTCTAGATAAGACAATCACACCTATTGTGTTCAGGCGCATTAATAGCACGTTAAAGGAGAGACCCGATACTCTCCGATTAACTTCACTACGGGCTAATTGTATTTTAAGTACATCTTCACTAACTCAATCCTCCCGTGTATATCCCATACAATCGAGTTAAGTGATTACATAAACGATATACTTTAGGGTTTTACGTAGTGTAAATACTATTGTCACATCGGTGAATATGAGAATAATAAATATGAATAATAATATCATTTCATTTATTAAATAAAAAAATTACAAAATTGTCTTTCGGGCATTACACCTAACACACATGTCGAAGGGCCGTGCGGCTATGACAATGCTTTGCTCGACTGATGGTAGCCTAGGAATATCCGCAAATTTTTGACATCGTCGCGTGCCTTAGTGTATGCCTTGGCGTCCTCCGCGAGTTTCGCCGATAATATCACGCCAATAAGACCTTCTGAGGAAGGGTGCGGCTAGCTGGATGGCCGCCACATATCCCTTCATGCAGCTCTGTGAGGATCCCATCGACCTCTTCAGGTCGTACGCACCTTAGTAATGGTTTAGAAAATGATCGCCGGTACAAAATGTTGTTTAAGATGGTGTATCTGGCGGCTCTTCTGATCAGGGCTTTTGCCTCGTTTGGCTCTACGGGAAGCTTTCCAGAATCGATGTAGTCCCTCATGATATCAATCCAACAAGGTTTGGTGTATTGTAAGTCCATTACCTCGATCCTGTCGATGACGGGCCCTAACAGATATTCTACCATAATCGATGGGTTTCTTATCTCGTCCTCGCTGGTTAGCTTGGATAAATAATCAGCCCTGTGATTGTCCTCTCGGGGGATGTTGGTAAATTTGCAGTATTTGAAGTTGCTTTCCAGCCTTTTGATGAGATTAATATATTTTTGCAAAATTTCGCAGTGGATGCCGAACGACCCGGTCACTTGATTGACAACCAACTGTGAGTAGCAGAAAACCTGCACATTTTCGACCTTCATGGATCTTGCGAGCTCCAGTCCCACGATGACTGCCTCATACTCTGCCTGGTTGTTTGACGCAGTGAAGTTAAATCTCAAGGCTTTCTCGATTTCTTCTGAAGTTCCAGGCTCAAGTAAAATTATCCCCGCACCGCAACCTTTGAGGTTGGCGGCGACATCAACATAGAGTTGCCAACAGTGACTTGGCCGCTGAGGCTCGTCCGCTGTGGTACCTCTGTCGGGGCTATGTCTTGCATTGGTTTCTTTGCGGGATATCCTCGTTGAGGCTTGTTTGGCCGATGAAATCGGGCAATGCCTGAGCTTTGATGGCCTTTCGAGGTTCGTATCGGATATCGAATTCAGTGAGCTCGATGGCCCAGCGTAGCAAACGACCTGATAAGTCCGGTTTGTGGAGGACCTACCGTAGCGGCGCGTCTGCGGAGACTATTATTGAATCGACAAAAAGTAAGCCCTTAATTTTCGGTGGCGATGATAACAACGATAGGCTAATTTTTTGATATTAAAATAACGACTTTCTACTGGGCTTAGAGCCTTAGAAACATAATAAACGGGCTTTTGCGAGGTACCCTCCTCTTTGATAAGTGCTGCGGCGACGGCCCTATCTGAGGCAGCCAGATATAATAGCAAGACGTCTCCGACCACTGGACTGGTTAGCAGAGGCGGGCTTGAGAGGTAGGCCTTGAGTTCTTCGAAAGCCTAAAAGCATTCTTTTGTCCATACAAAGGTTTTATTTCCCTTTAGAATTTTGAAGAAGGGTAAGCTTTTCTCGGCGGATTTTGATATAAACCTTCCCAGGGCTATCACTCTTCCATTCAGCCTTTGTACTTCCTTAATGCTGGTTGGCTCGCTCATATTTATTAGTGCTTCAATTTTCTCTGGGTTCGCTTCGATCCCCCTCTGACTAACCATGAAGCCCAAAAATTTCCCTGCCTGGACCCCAAAAGTGCATTTTGCGGGGTTTAGCTTCATCGAGTGACTTTTTACGTTTGCAAAGGTTTCGCGAAGGTCCACCAGATGATCCTAGCGACTTGATTTCATGACCATATCGTCGATGTAAGCCTCCATGTTTTTGCCTATTTGTGTACTAAAAACTCTGTTCACCATCCTTTGATACGTTGAACCTGCGTTCTTTAGACCAAACGGCATCATCTCGTAGTAATATAGTCCACCGGCGGCCCTGAAGGCCGTTAGCTCCTTGTCTTCGTCAGCCATCTTGACCTGGTGATAGCCTGAATAAGCGTCTAGATTACTCAGTGTTTCAAAACCTGTGATCCCATCGACCATTTTGTCAATTCGGGGTAGTGCGTAAGGATCATTGGGGCAAGCTTTGTTTAGGTCGGTGAAGTCGACGCACACCCGCCACTTGCCATTATGCTTTTTCACCATTACCACGTTTGCCAACCAGGTAGGGTATTGCAGTTCTTTGATAATGCCAGCTGTTAAAAGCTTTCCGACCTCATTTTTTTATTACGACCTCCTTTTCTGTAGAGAATTGGCGCGCTCTTTGTTGGATTGGCCTGAAATTGGGATCGACACTTAGATGGTGCAAAGCGACCTCCGACTCCACACCTCTCATATCTGTAACTTCCCAGGCGAAGGCGTTCAAGTTTGCTTTTAGAAGCCCGATCAGCCCTTCTCTTTCCTTCTCAGTGGCCTGCGATCCTATCTTGACTTTCTGATCAGGGTGCTCGTCATTTATAATAACCTCGACCAGCTCGTCCTCGGCGATGAAGTCCGGCTCGTCACGGATCTGTAATGTTTCAACCTCTACTGTTTCTTCTGGAACCTCCTCGACCGTGGCGATCTGATTTGTGGTCATATTAAAACCCTCTACTCTGGGTCGCTTGGAGTCGACCCTATTCTTGGTCATGTATTCAAGGAAAAATCCGGGTCGGCTGATGGCGACCCCAGTTTGTCCCCTATGTTGAATTTGACCCTTTGGTGAGGAACAGACGCCACCATTTGAAATTTTCTCATAGCTGGAATCCCCAGAATCATGTTGTAGTATGAGGGGAGATCGATAACTAGGAAAGTGACTACCTCAGTTCGGCAGGGTTCGTAATCGCCAAGAGTGATGCTGAGGTCGATGGTGCCTTTGACCCGTACCGTATCATTGGTAAAGCCCTCGGGCACCCCAAGGTAAGGTTTCAACTTGGCCTCTCCAAATCCGATCTGTTTTAAACAGTCGAAATAGATGACGTCACGGCCAGCCCCAGTGTCGACCATTACTCTGTTGACGCCGTGCTTGTCGTTCACCCCGACTTTGAGGATGAGGGGTATTTCCATGGGGCCGTCGACCGTGGTCAGCTCACTTTTAGTGAACATTATTCCTTTCTCGTTTTCCCCAACACTATATGCTTTTCAAAGCCGTGCGTATTGATTTGATGTATCTGGGATTCCAGTTGATTGTTGCTGGGAATATTCCCGTGGATAACTTGAACTTCCCTCTGATAGACGCGGGGTTGGCGACCCTGACCGGGACCGGTATTCCCGTCTCATTTATACTTAGTCGCCGGTCCCTCGCGGATCAATCTCTCTATTTCTCGCCTCAATGTGAAGCATTCATCTGTGTCGTGACCGTGATCTTTGTGATAGTCACAGTATTTCGACTTATCGCGACTGTCGGGATCGCCCCTCATGGGCTTGGGTTTGTCGAAATGTTCGTGAATCTCGAACAGTATCTGGGATGCTTTTGTGTTGAGCGGGGTAAAGTTATCCTCGCTGAACTTGTACGGTTTCTTTACCTCGCGATCGTGGCTAGCATCTTGCCCCCTTTCCCTCTTGCTATCCTCTGTGCGATCCTCTTTTTGTGAATGTTGCTCTATTTTGGGTTTGGTTTTCCCAGAGGACGGCACTTCGCTGACTCCCATCATCCGAGCCCTTTCCAACATTTCCCTGAGACCCGTTTTGGGGGGCCGCAGGTTAAATTCTGTCTTCACCGGGCCCTTGGCGATCCCTGTGAGAAAACATGTTATAACCGCGTCATTCGGAATATTTCTTGTCTGATCGTATATTCTGATGAACTGCTCGTAATACTCTTTTCCAGATTCATGCCCTCCCATACGAACCTCATATAGGTCCTCTATAGTTTTCTTAGGTCTGCTTGCCGATTCAAATTCTATGACGAATTTTTCCGATAGGTCCTCCCAACTTTTGACTGAGCCGCGGGGAAGCCCGCGTATCCAGGACACAGCCTTGTCCTGCATGCTACCGACTAAAGCGATGCAGCAGGCGGACTTGTTCTGAGTTGCTAAGGTGATGCGGCCCTGGAAAGTGGTGAGCCAGTCGTTCGGACAAGAGTTACCATTGTAGTAATTTTAGCTGGGGTAGCTAACCTTTTCATTGCTGGCAGGTAATGTCTCTGTGATTCTTTTAGCGAGTACATCGATTCCTGAGACCGGTGCGGCCCTCTCGACTGGCCTCAATTTTTTCAACTCCGCGAGCTCATTTTTCATTATTTCCATTTGTTCTGCCAAGGCATAGTCGAACCTGGGTCGCGACAGTGCTTGCTTATCAGCTCGCTCCTGCCCGCGTTCTGATTCCCCATAGTCTTGCGATCCCTCCTGGCGAGCTCTTTTCTCCCTTATTATTACACGAGCGTCCTGCGCACTTCTATCTGGTCGGGGGGGGGGGGGGGTATTCCTCCCCCTGGAAGGCTGAGATGACTTGGGGCCGAGGCCTTGTCCTTCTCACCCAACCTTTTGAAAGCTGATCCTTTGTCGTATGTCTTTCCTCTCTGGTGGTCGCGATCTGGGGTGCGAGTTTTGCACAATTTCTTTCCTCAATCCTTTACGACCCGACGAATGCACACTCTCTTCTATCTCGATTTCTTGGATCGACTCTGCGACCTTTATTTATGGCAGCGGGGCGATTTCATTTCTAGGAGGATTCGGGGTCGTATCGCCATTGGGGCTGGTCCTTCGCTACCAGCGAGAGTTAGTTAAGTACATAGTTTCGCGCATACCTTGCATATTCTCTCATTTCATAATCTCGGGGTCCTCTGGGAGCCTGTCTTGTCTCGAGTCGACTTTTTTGACTCTGTTGTGACCTTGCTCTCTCTTTGCGAGCCCCATCTAACGCAGCATTGGCCTCATTTGACTTGGCCTTTTGGTTAATGACATTCCGGGCGTCGCTAGGCGATAGGACCCCTCGTTGCGACCCTTCTCCTTCTGCAGGGAGATTGTCAAGTATTTCTCCTACTCCCTCTCCACGAGCCTGATGTTGCATGCCCCCCTTTGCAGGGGTTTTGGGAGTCAGATGTCCTTTACTTCCTGTCATTGTTGTAGTGACTTTCTGGGGAAAAGTAAGTGTTTCGTTTAGGTGAGGGTTTTTCTGGGTATATGCCTTTGAGGTAGAAAAGATTGTCCTTTGACGGTTCCCCTCTCTGGGAGGAAGGAAGAAAAGGCGGTTTTGAGGGTTTTTCTTTGTAAGGTTACCTCCTTCTGGAACGCAACTTGGATGAATGAATATAGCCGGACGTTTCCTGACTGGCGGAGGTGAGATTCCTTCGATCCGCCGCGTGTTATCACTCTTCGATGATCTTCACGCCTGGAACTATGAGCAAGTTGTTGTGAGATTTCCCGGTAACGGAGCCAACTGACGATGCAGAAATCGTCACGGTGGCGCAGCGGTGTTTGTGCTGTGGATATCTGGCTTGTTTGTGAGTAGTTTGTTTATATATTAGCCAGAGATATGCGGCGACGAGAGGACGACGGTGAAATGAGTTTGCTTTGACAGAGCTTTGGCCTGTTTTTTGTGTATTAGAATGTCCTTGATTAGGTTACACAAGACTTCCTTTTATAGGAAGATTAAACTTAGGGGTGAAGTAAGAGACTGGCGGTGCCAAGCAGCTTAGTCACTAGTCTTAGTAGCTAAGTAAATACTAAATATCTAACATCAATTGGGTATAATATCTAGCAGCAAGTGGATGAAATATCCAAGCGGCGACCCTTTGTGGTCGCCAAGGGTCGCCAACTTCGTCGTCTGGCCTTCGCCCCTTGTTTTCTTCTTAAGTCTTGTGCGGCCCCTTAGAGAGCCTTGTATCCATGGTCGTCCACCGGCCCCCTAGTTCAGACGAAGCTCTAGGAAGGGTTGGCGGCGGCGGCCTTGATTTTAATACTCTTTGACGTCGCCGTAGATGTAGTCGCAGCTTCCACAGGCTGCTTCCGGGACTAACTGGTGGCGATATAATTTGTATCATCATAGAGTTTACTCAAAACGGGGGTTTGCAACTTTTTGTATATTATTGTATTAGAGTTTACTCAAACGGGGTTTACAACTTTTTGTATATTATTGTATTAGAGTTTACTCAAAACGGGGGTTTACAACATTTTGTATATTATTGTATTAGAGTTTATTCAAAACGGGGGTTTACAAGTTTTTGTAAATAATTGTATTGTAGAGTTTACTCAAAATGGGGGTTTACAACTTTTTGTATATTATTGTATTAGAGTTTTCTCAAAACCGGGGTTTACAACTTTTTTATATAATTGTATTGTAGAGTTACTCAAAACAGGGGTTTACAACTTTTTGTATATTATTGTATTAGAGTTTACTCAAAACGGGGGTTTACAAGTTTTTGTATATAATTTTAGTAGAGTTTACTCAAAATGGGAGTTTACAACTTTTTGTAAATAATTGTATAGTAGAGTTTACTCAAAACGGGGGTTTACAACTTTTTGTATATTATTGTATTAGAGTTTACTCAAAATGGGGGTTTACAACTTTTTGTAAATAATTGTATAGTAGAGTTTACTCAAAACGGGGGTTTACAACTTTTTATATATTATTGTATTAGACTTTTACTTATAACGGGGGTTTACAAATTTTTGTATATAATTTTAGTAGAGTTTACTCAAAATGGGGTTTACAACTTTTTGTAAATAATTGTATAGTAGAGTTTACTCAAAACGGGGGTTTACAACTTTTTGTATATTATTGTAATAGAGTTTTCTCAAAACATGGGTTTACAACTTTTTGAATATAATTGTATTGTAGAGTTACTCAAAACGGGGGTTTACAACTTTTTGTATATTATTGTATTAGAGTTTACTCAAAACGGGGGTTTACAAGTTTTTGTATATAATTTTAGTAGAGTTTACTCAAAATGGAGGTTTACAACTTTTTGTAAATAATTGTGTAGTAGAGTTTACTCAAAATGGGGCTTTACAAATTTTTGTATATTGTTGTAATAGAGTTTTCTCAAAACATGGGTTTTCAACTTTTTGTATATAATTGTATTGTAGAGTTTACTCAAAACAGGGGTTTACAACTTTTTGTACATTATTGTATTAGAGTTTACTCAAAACGGGGTTTTACAAGTTTTTGTATATAATTTTAGTAGAGTTTACTCAAAATGGGGGTTTACAACTTTTTGTAAATAATTGTATAGTAGAATTTACTCAAAACGGGGTTTACAACTTTTTGTATATTTTTGTATTAGAGTTTACTCAAAATGGGGGTTTACAACTTTTTGTATATTATTGTATTAGAGTTTACTCAAAAGGGGTTTACAAGTTTTTGTATATTATTTTAGAAGAGTTTACTCAAAACGGGAGTTTACAACTTTTTGTAAATAATTGTATTGTAGAGTTTACTCAAAATGGGGGTTTACAACTTTTTGTATATTATTGTATTAGAGTTTACTCAAAACGGGGGTTTACAACTTCTTGTAAATAATTGTATAGTAGTGTTTACTCAAAACGGGGGTTTACAACTTTTAGTATATTATTGTATTAGAATTTACTGAAAATAGGGTTTATATGTTTTTGTATATAATTTTAGTAGAGTTTACTCAAAACGGGGGTTTACAACTTTTTGTAAATAATTGTATAGTAGAGTTTACTCAAAACGGGGTTTTACAACTTTTTGTATATTATTGTATTAGAGTTTACTCAAAACGGGGGTTTATAAGTTTTTGTATATAATTTTAGTAGAGTTTACTCAAAATGGGAGTTTACAACTTTTTGTAAATAATTGTATGGTAGAGTTTACTCAAAACGGGGATTTACAACTTTTTGTATATTACTGTATTAGAGTTTAATCAAAACGGGGGTTTACAACTTTTTGTAAATAATTGTATAGTAGAGTTTACTCAAAATGGGGGTTTACAACTTTTTGAATATTATTGTATTAGAGTTTACTGAAAATGGGGGTTTACAACTTTTTTTATATTATTGTAATAGAGTTTTCTCAAAACATGGGTTTATAACTTTTTGTATATAATTGTATTGTAGAGTTACTCAAAAAAGGGGTTTACAACTTTTTGTATATTATTGTATTAGAGTTTACTCAAAACGGGGTTTACAAGTTTTTATATATAATTTTAGTAGAGTTTACTCAAAATGGGGGTTTACAACTTTTTGTAAATAATTGTATAGTAGAGTTTACTCAAAACGGGGGTTTACAACTTTTTGTATATTATTGTAAAAGAGTTTTTCAAAACATGGATTTATAACTTTTTGTATATAATTGTATTGTAGAGTTACTCAAAACGGGGGTTTACAACTTTTTGTATATTACTGTATTAGAGTTTACTCAAAACGGGGGTTTACAAGTTTTTATATATAATTTTAGTAGAGTTTACCCAAAATTGGGGTTTACAACTTTTTGTAAATAATTGAATAGTAGAGTTTACTCAAAACGGGGGTTTACAACTTTTTGTATATTATTGTAATAGAGTTTTCTCAAAACATGGGTTTATAACTTTTTGTATATAATTGTATTGTAGAATTACTCAAAACGGGGGTTTACAACTTTTTGTATATTATTGTATTAGAGTTTACTCAAAACGGGGGTTTACAAGTTTTTGTATATAATTTTAGTAGAGTTTACTCAAAATTGGGGTTTACAATTTTTTGTAAATAATTGTATAGTAGAGTTTACTCAAAACGGGGTTTACAACTTTTTGTATATTTTTATATTATAGTTTACTCAAAATGGGGTTTACAACTTTTTGTATATTATTATATTAGAGTTTACTCAAAACGGGGGTTTACAACTTTTTGTATATTATTGTATTAGAGTTTAATCAAAACAGGGGTTTACAAGTTTTTGTATATTATTTTAGAAGAGTTTACTCAAAACGGGAGTTTACAACTTTTTGTAAATAATTGTATTGTAGAGTTTACTCAAAATGGGGGTTTACAACTTTTTGTATATTATTGTATTAGAGTTTACTCAAAACGGGGGTTTACAACTTCCTGTAAATAATTGTATAGTAGTGTTTACTCAAAACGGGGGTTTACAACTTTTAGTATATTATTGTATTAGAATTTTCTGAAAATAGGGTTTATATGTTTTTGTATATAATTTTAGTAGAGTTTACTCAAAACAGTGGTTTACAACTTTTTGTAAATAATTGTATAGTAGAGTTTACTCAAAACGGGGGTTTACAACTTTTTGTATATTACTGTATTAGAGTTTACTCAAAACGGGGTTTACAAGTTTTTGTATGTAATTTTAGTAGAGTTTACTCAAAATGGGAGTTTACAACATTTTGTAAATAATTGTATAGTAGAGTTTACTCAAAACGGGGGTTTACAACTTTTTGTATATTATTGTATTAGAGTTTACTCAAAACGGGGGTTTACAACTTTTTGTAAATAATTGTATAGTAGAGTTTACTCAAAATGGGGATTTGCAACTTTTTGAATATTATTGTATTAGAGTTTACTCAAAATGGTGGTTTACAACTTTTTGTATATTATTGTAATAGAGTTTTCTCAAAACATGGGTTACAACTTTTTGTATATAATTGTATTAGAATTTACTGAAAATAGGGTTTATATGTTTTTGTATATAATTTTAGTAGAGTTTACTCAAAACAGGGGTTTACAACTTTTTGTAAATAATTGTATAGTAGAGTTTACTCAAAACGGGGGTTTAAAACTTTTTGTATATTACTGTATTAGAGTTTACTCAAAACGGGGGTTTACAAATTTTTGTATATAATTTTAGTAGAGTTTACTCAAAATGGGAGTTTACAACTTTTTGTAAATAATTGTATAGTAGAGTTTACTCAAAACGGGGGTTTACAACTTTTTGTATATTATTGTATTAGAGTTTACTCAAAACGGGGGTTTACAACTTTTTGTATATTATTGTAATAGAGTTTTCTCAAAACACGGGTTTACAACTTTTTGTATATAATTGTATTGTAGAGTTACTCAAAACGGGGGTTTACAACTTTTTGTATATTGCTGTATTAGAGTTTACTCAAAATGGGGGTTTACAAGTTTTTATATATAATTGTATTAGAGTTTACTCAAAATAGGGGTTTACAACTTTTTGTAAATAATTGTATAGTAGAGTTTACTCAAAACGGGGGTTTACAACTTTTTGTATATTATTGTAATAGAGTTTTCTCAAAACATGGGTTTACAACTTTTTGAATATAATTGTATTGTAGAGTTACTCAAAACGGGGGTTTACAACTTTTTGTATATTATTGTATTAGAATTTACTCAAAACGGGGGTTTACAAGTTTTTGTATATAATTTTAGTAGAGTTTACTCAAAATTGGGGTTTACAACTTTTTGTAAATAATTGTATAGTAGAGTTTACTCAAAACGGGGGATTACAACTTTTTGTATATTTTTGTATTAGAGTTTACTCAAAACAGGGGTTTACAAGTTTTTGTAAATAATTGTATTGTAGAGTTTACTCAAAACGGGGGTTTACAACTTTTTGTATAATATTGTATTAGAGTTTTCTCAAATCAGGGGTTTATAACTTTTTTTATATAATTGTATTGTAGAGTTACTCAAAACGGGGGTTTACAACTTTTTGTATATTACTGTATTAGAGTTTATTCAAAACGGGGGTTTACAAGTTTTTGTATATAATTTTAGTAGAGTTTACTCAAAAGGGGAGTTTACAACTTTTTGTAAATAATTGTATAGTAGAGTTTACTCAAAACGGGGGTTAACAACTTTTTGTATATTATTGTATTAGAGTTTACTCAAAACGGGGGTTTACAAGTTTTTGAAAATAATTGTATAGTAGAGTTTACTCAAAATGGGGGTTACAACTTTTTGTATTATTATTGTATTAGAGTTTACTCAAAATGGGGGTTTACAACTTTTTGTATATTATTGTAATAGAGTTTTCTCAAAACATGGGTTTACAACTTTTTGTATATAATTGTATTGTAGAGTTACTCAAAACGGGGGGTTTACAACTTTTTGTATATTATTGTATTAGAGTTTACTCAAAACGGGGGTTTACAAGTTTTTGTATATAATTTTAGTAGAGTTTACTCAAAATGGGGGTTTACAACTTTTTGTAAATAATTGTATAGTAGAGTTTACTCAAAACGGGGGTTTACAACTTTTTGTATATTGTTGTAATAGAGTTTTCTCAAAACATGGGTTTACAACTTTTTGTATATAAATGTATTGTAGAGTTACTCAAAACGGGGGTTTACAACTTTTTGTACATTACTGTATTAGAGTTTACTCAAAACGGGGGTTTACAAGTTTTTGTATATAATTTTAGTAGAGTTTACTCAAAATGGGGGTTTACAACTTTTGTAAATAATTGTATAGTAGAGTTTACTCAAAACGGGGGTTTACAACTTTTTGTATATTATTGTATTAGAGTTTATTCAAAACGAGGGTTTACAACTTTTTGTATTTTATTGTATTAGAGTTTACTCAAAACAGGGGTTTACAAGTTTTACGTAAATATTTACAACTTTTTGTAAATAATTGTATTGTAGAGTTTACTCAAAACGGGAGTTTACAACTTTTTGTAAATAATTGTAAATAATTGTATTGTAGAGTTTACTCAAAATGGGGGTTTACAACTTTTAGTATATTATTGTATTAGAATTTACTGAAAATAGGGTTTATATGTTTTTGTATATAATTTTAGTAGAGTTTACTCAAAATGAGGGGTTTTACAACTTTTTGTAAATAATTGTATAGTAGAGTTTACTCAAAACGGGGGTTTACAACTTTTTGTATATTATTGTATTAGAGTTTACTCAAAACAGGGGTATACAACTTTTTGTATATAATTGTATTGTAGATGCTCAAAATGGGGGTTTACAACTTTTTGTATATTATTGTATTAGAGTTTACTCAAAACGGGGGTTTACAAGTTTTTATATATAATTTTAGTAGAGTTTATTCAAAACGGGGGTTTCAACTTTTTATAAATAATTGTATAGAAGAGTTTACTCAAAACGGGGGTTAACAACTTTTTGTATATTATTGTATTAGAGTTTACTCAAAACGGGTGTTTACAACTTTTTGTAAATAATTGTATAGTAGAGTTTACTCAAAACGGGGGTTTACAACTTTTTGAATATTATTGTTTTAGAGTTTACTCAAAACGGGGGTTTACAACTTTTTGTATATTATTGTAATAGAGTTTTCTCAAAACACGGGTTTACAACTTTTTGTATATAATTGTATTGTAGAGTTACTCAAAACGGGGTTTACAACTTTTTGTATATTGCTGTATTAGAGTTTACTCAAAATGGGGGTTTACAAGTTTTTATATATAATTTTAGTAGAGTTTACTCAAAATAGGGGTTTACAACTTTTTGTAAATAATTGTATTGTAGAGTTACTCAAAACGGGGGTTTACTACTTTTTGTATATTATTGTATTAGAGTTTACTCAAAATGGGGGTTTACAAGTTTTTATATATAATTTTAGTAGAGTTTACTCAAAATAGGGGTTTACAACTTTTTGTAAATAATTGTATAGTAGAGTTTACTCAAAACGGGGGTTTACAACTTTTTGTATATTATTGTAATAGAGTTTACTCAAAACGGGTGTTTACAACTTTTTGTAAATAATTGTATAGTAGAGTTTACTCAAAACGGGGGTTTACAACTTTTTGTATATTATTGTATTAGAGTTTACTCAAAACGAGGGTTTACAACTTTTTGTATTTTATTGTATTAGAGTTTACTCAAAACATGGGTTTACAAGTTTCTGTATATTATTTTAGAAGAGTTTACTCAAAATGGGAGTTTACAACTTTTTGTAAATAATTGTATTGTAGAGTTTACTCAAAATGGGGGTTTACAACTTTTTGTATATTATTGTATTAGAGTTTACTCAAAATGGGGGTTTACAACTTCTTGTAAATAATTGTATAGTAGTGTTTACTCAAAACGGGGGTTTACAACTTTTAGTATATTATTGTATTAGAATTTACTCAAAATAGGGTTTATATGTTTTTGTATATAATTTTAGTAGAGTTTACTCAAAACAGGGGTTTACAACTTTTTGTAAATAATTGTATAGTAGAGTTTACTCAAAACGGGGGTTTACAACTTTTTGTATATTATTGTATTAGAGTTTACTCAAAACAGGGGTTTACAACTTTTTGTATATAATTGTATTGTAGATACTCAAAATGGGGGTTTACAACTTTTTGTATATTATTGTATTAGAGTTTACTCAAAACGGGGTTTACAAGTTTTTATATATAATTTTAGTAGAGTTTATTCAAAACGGGGTTTACAACTTTTTGTATATTATTGTATTAGAGTTTACTCAAAACAGGGGTTTACAACTTTTTTAATATTATTGTATTAGAGTGTTACTCAAAACGGAGTTTACAAGTTTTTGTATATAATTTTAGAAGAGTTTACTCGGAACATGAGTTTACAAATTTTTGTAAATAATTGTATTGTAGAGTTTACTCAAAACGGGGGTTTACAACTTTTTGTATATTATTGTATTAGAGTTTACTCAAAACGGGGTGTTAAGGGTGATTTTATACGATTTCTAATGATATATTTTATAATGATTTCCTCCACATTTATATAATTTGCATAGAAAATGAGCGTTTAATCGATTTATTGAGCAAGTGAGGTTTTAAACGGTTTAATTGCAAAAGTGGTTGATTTATGTGTTTTATCGTTGGTTTTATATGTGATTACACTGCAATGTTTTGATGTCTTGTAGATACATATTTTCGATCTAAAAATGATTAAAAGATGATAAGGTTCGGATTTTGAGCATTATTATATCAACTCAAGTCATAATTACTAAAATGTATAAGTAGTAGTTATCTATCTATCCATATATTTATATATATCTTCAAAGGAATAAAAATATTCCTTGGGCCCCCATATATTCCCTTTTGTCTTTTTGCTTGTCTCTTTTGTTTTTTTTTTCTCTCGATGATATCTATGTATATATATATATATATATATATGTATACATATCTTATCTTATTAAAATCGTTGTTGTCAGAAATACTCGTGGTTCGTTTCTTTGTGTTCAGGTAAAAAAGATAAGAATTACTGCGGAGACGGAACTAAAGACGAATCACGAGACGAGAGTTTTGCCTGGCGTTGAAGCAAGAAAAATCTAAGAGGGGACAAAGAGAATATTTGGGGGACAAAGAGAATATTTTGAGACAAAGAGAATATTTGATGAAGAAGGCATGTTTTGGAATCCTAAAAGATGGATTTTGAGGAAGAGAAGAAGATGCTACGAGTTTACGAGTTAAAGGGATCAATTTTGTCCAACGAGCTTCTACCGTAACCTGTTTTTGATGGAAATTTGACCTGACTTAGAGGCATTTTCAGGGGAAGAGTTCTTGATGAAAGTTTTAGATACTAAAATGAGCTTTCCAACTCATTTTGAATCATGTCAATCGGAGGTCTAGAACTCAAGTTATGATTTTTTTTCCGAAGCGCTGAAAAAACGGACGAACCGGAATTAATTTCTACAACTTCCTAGCATATTCCTAGCATATTCCTTGCATGCTACCTCCACATGGTATGTAATGATTCTTTTTAAGCACCTCCACATGCTAGCAACAACATTCACATGCTTCTAACAAACTTTTGATGATTCACCATCTCTCCCCCAAATACTACCTACCTTATACCTTCTCCCCAAATACCACCTCCTTCATACAATCTCTCCCTATATAAACTCCTCCATTTCCATCCATCTTCCTTGCCCCTCCTTGGCCACTCTTCTTGGCCGCCCCTCTCTCCCTTTATTTCTCCACTCTTTTTCACTTTTCCTTGATGAAGACTTGAAGATGTGTGTATGTATATATACATATATGTCTATGTATATCTATATGTAAGCATACATACAAGCTTCTTTCTTCTTTCTTTTTAGTTTTGGGCCATATATGTATGCATATATCTATGTATGTATATGTATATGCTTGTATAAATAAATAAATTTGTAATAAAACGATGATGAGTAGCTAAAGCACGTTGGAACGAGCCTTGTGAAGCCGATTCTTAGCAACATCTCGATTTCGAATTTGGATTATCTTGTAAGTTTTAATAAAAATTGTATCTTTTCTATGTTTTGATTGTTGTTATGCAATTTATATCGAGAGATGGTTGCTGTTTGATGTTTAACGTTTGACAAGAGTCGTTGTTAAACTAGATCACCATAGGAAAGTTTGGATCTTTAACCTATATATAACGAGAGTTGTTAGGTTGATATCTAGATTGCGAAATTGAAATAATTTCACACCTTTGTTATGAAAGCGTTAATCTTTAAAATCGAAAGATAAGAGATTAATAGACGAATTTCTAAGATATTAGAAATTCATACCCACGATAGGTGAATTACAATTTTTGTTAAATCACAACAAGATAATCTGGAGTAGAAATTGAGGGTTGCTGGAGTCGGTGGATCACTGCTTGTTCGTTGTTAAATTACTTGAAAGAAAAATCGTTGTCTTTGTTTTGCTTCGCTCTTCATCATAGTAATCGTAGCAATTTTTATTGTCTTCTTAGTTTATAGATTAGAATTAACTTAGTTAGTTCGGTTCGTAATTATCTTTCCTGGCTTTGGATTGACAACCTCTGTCCAGTTATTTGTTTTCATTTTTAGTTTTTATTTCTCGTGACACTTTTAGAAAAATTAAGAACTAAACCAACCTCGATTCCCTGTGGATCGACTCCGGTTTTTAATCGCTATACTACGATCCCTGCACTTGGGGTAAACCGGATTTATTTATTACTTGTTTGTTTTGCTTTGCTATAAAATCCGAGACAAGTTTTTGGCGCCGTTGCCGGGGAGTCGGTGCGGTTGTCCAGTTCATTATTAATTTTTCTAAGGTAGTATAGTGGTGAGTATTCCCGTCAACGGAACCAAAAACAAGTTTTTGGCGCCGTTGCCGGGGACTCGGTACGGTTGTCTAGTTTATTAATTTTTCTAGTTTTTGTTATCAAGTTTTTCGTAGGTAGGTTTAAAAAAAAATAAAAAAAAAATTTAAATTAAATAAATAAATAAATTCCCTTGTCCCCTTGTCCCCTACTCATAAAAAAATATTCCCTCCCCTTATTGTGTCCTTGTATATATATATATATCTAGTATATCTATATATATATATATATATATATATACACGCATACAAATATATATATATATATAAATTTATACATCCTTATATATATATTTCACCTTTTTGAAAAAAAAAAAAAAAAAAAACCGCACTCGGTAAATACCGAGTGGAGTCGGTAATTACCGGGAGAGAAAAAAAAAATATAAAAAACCAAGGAACACGTTTCAATCGTCGAGGTTGGGTGATGGATTCTCGGTGAATCCCACTCTGCGAAGCATAAGGAATATAAAAAAATCCGAAACCTCGTGATTTAGGTGTTGGTGTTCGAACTGGTTTTGAAAACTCGAAAGTCAATACGGGTCATACAATCTTCTATCTAGGATTGAGGACATGGATGAGCAAAGTGAGATAGCCATCTTGAAGCGGCGAGATGGCGCTCTTTATGATGTTGCGCAATCCTATGAATCGACCAGATTTTTCCTCGAAACTCTCAAGTTACGCTACGCGGAAGATGTTGTCAACCTTGGCCATCTTTGTTGGCGATGTCGATTTTTTTCCACTTCTTCATATCAAGTTAATCTTTGTCCAAAATCGTGGGGCAAGATAGTCCATCATATGCCAAATATGTGACAATATGGGACATACTTCTCCTTTCTCGTCCCATGGGTGGGCGAGAGCGTTTTCGATGGCCAGCAATATCGTAGATTTAACGATCGCCTTCTGGCCACACGGCAATTTTTTGAATCGTGGTTTCAATCAGAATTGCAATTTCTATCAAAACCCAAACTTCAGTCAGAACCAAAATATCAATTTTTCCAATCAAAGTTGGTCTGACCAATCTTTTCCACAACACTATCATAACTCTCAAGGACCCTCTCAATCTATTGATCTTGAAGCTAAATTGGAGCTCCAATCCTTTCAGAGGGAGCAAAATGATACTATCCAACGCCTTTTTGGTAGGCTTGCGGATATTAGGCAAATGGCTCAAGACCAAGGCATTGACCTAGCTCCCCCACTCCCTTATGATAGAGAAGAGGCTAGTGCTATGAATTTAGGATCCGACATTCAACTTAGTGAAGTAGAAGTGTCAAGCTTCCCTCCTACATGGTGTGATGCTGAAGATGGTTGTCCTAAGATAGATCCGACATTATAGATGGTTGAAGATGTTGATGAGCAAAAAGGTGAAGAAATACACCCGGTGTTGGAGATTATAGAGGACACTGTGCCTAAATTAGAGCTAAGTCACCCGGAGGAAGTCACATTTGAGGAGCCATTGAAGCCAAAGAGTATTGAGGTGGTTGTGGATAAGAAAGTGAGCGAGAAAGAAGTTATCTTCCCACTTGATCACTATATCATGAACTGGGAGGTGGAGGTTCCTAATCCCGTTCTTCTTTTATTGGGAAGATACTTCATTAAAATACTTCAAGCCAAAGTTCTGTTAATTTCCTATGAAGGTGAGATGGATGGCTTGTATGCAGAATATTCGTTGAGGAATCATGTAAGAAAAACTTATCCATTTGATAATGGATAGTGAAAAGGAGGGTTAGTCTTTTACCAAATGGACATTAAAGAATCGGATGTTTTTGTTTTAGATAAGATAGTTTTATTTCTGTTAAAATATATATATATATATATATATATATATATAAAATATATAAAAAAAAAACTAAGTCCTGTGATGAATGTTTGAATATCATTAAAGAGGAACGATTAGGTGGTTATCCGAAAATCCCGAGGTATAACAAAGCGAAACATTCAAATACATCATTTCTTGGACTTAGGTTGTTGAACCCTTGAGGATCTCAGGTATAAAAGACTCACTACATTTCATTTTATAATCTAGTAGGAATATCGACTATGAATTTATGATTTATGCTCATGTAATACTCTCTATGATACGTATATGCTTAGATGTCCTGTGTTTTCCCTGTGTGGTGATTTTTCCATCTGAGTGATTATTTCCTATGCTTGTATCAAACTTTTCTGCGCGATATGTTATATTCCCCGTGTCCCGAGATATTTCCGTGTTTGTCAAGTGTGCGTGATATTTGTGATAGCAATTGTGAGTTTTAGACAAAATCGCCCGCATGGATGGTCCACGATCTCATCGCTTTTAAATCGGACATTTACGATCTCGACTTGAAGCACTTTCAGAATTGCCTCTTTCGACTACAATCAGCTAAGTGTTCTTTTTCTTTTTACTTTCTGCACAACTTGAGGACACGTTGTGATTTAAGTGTGGGGGAGGGATTGGTTTATGTGTATCTACCATTTGCTTAAATTATTTTAAATTCTATGCTAAGGGCTAAAATTTTCAAATTTTTGTTTAGTCCCGAGTAAGCAATGCATATCTTTGTTCGGTTTTTTTTAGTCATTGATGCTTTATACCGTATGTTTAGTAGGTTAGTTGTTTCACCCGATATTATATTTTTCACAAGCCATAGTGAATGATGAGCTAAAATATAAAGCTATACCCCTTTGGATTAGTGATAGTTGATTATCTTATAAGTCATGTGCTAGTGCTAACGTATATATCGTGACAATTATGATAGTTTGTGTTTAGATCCAAAGTATGTTATACTGTGAATATCTTAGGTTTGAATGTGATAAGTAAAGGGTAACTATTGTGCTTTGAAAAAAAAAAAAGTTGAATTTAATAGAATTAATTGTGTGTGTCGGAAGCTGGTCGATGATTTGAGTGCGGTAGGTCATATCTCGAATGTCCTATACCACTATGATGACCAAAAGCTCACGACAGTCAGAAGAAGCTTCCTTATGATTTGAGTAAGGTAGGGTATATCTCGAATATCCTATTCTGCTATGACGGGCAAGAGCTCATTCTGATGTGTGTTGAAAAAAAGAGAAGAAAAAAAAAAGAGAGTTAGATAGGTATTAATGTATTCGATCTCACCTCATGACACTTGCAAGATACTCGATTTTGGCAATGAGTTCGGATATGTTAGTATTCTATAAAAAATAGAACATGGGTGAAAGACTTAGTTATCGTATACCTTATCCCCAAAGAGATAAACCGATGACGAGATATCTTTGTAGGATTATCCTCTGAGTATATCGAAAAGGTCCTAGATACATTCTATTATCCTTTCGGGATATGTCATATTTTGTAGGTGCATCTTATAAGTATCATTTATTACTAGCTTGAAGGGGGTATTAGCTAGTTTGCTTTGAATTTTCAAGTTTGGACTTAGTGGAAGTTTTCTATGGCTATGCACACACACCAGGTGAACCTCCGATTTATTGAATATATGTTATATTTCTTTGAGGTGTCTATCTTTTCTCGAGCCTTGATTCTTGTTTTGTTTTGCTCGGACGAGCAAAAGCTAAGTGTGGGGGAGTTGTTAAGGGTGATTTTATACGATTTCTAATGATATATTTTATAATGATTTCCTCCACATTTATATAATTTGCATAGAAAATGAGCGTTTAATCGATTTATTGAGCAAGTGAGGTTTTAAACGGTTTAATTGCAAAAGTGGTTGATTTATGTGTTTTATCGTTGGTTTTATATGTGATTACACTTTGCAATGTTTTGATGTCTTGTAGATACATATTTTCGATCTAAAAATGATTAAAAGATGATAAGGTTGGATTTTGAGCATTATTATATCAACTCAAGTCATAATTACTAAAATGTATAAGTAGTAGTTATCTATCTATCCATATATTTATATATATCTTCAAAGGAATAAAAATATTCCTTGGGCCCCCATATATTCCCTTTGTCTTTTGCTTGTCTCTTTTGTTTTTTTCTCTCGATGATATCTATGTATACATATATATATATATGTATACATATCTTATCTTGTTAAAATCTGTTGTTGTCGTAAATACTCGTGGTTCGTTTCTTTGTGTTCGAGTAAAAGATAAGAATTACTGCGGGGGCCGGAACTAAAGATCGAATCACGAGACGAGTTTTTTGCTGGATCAAGCAAGAAAAATCTAAGAGGGACAAAGAGAATATTTGGGGACAAAGAGAATATTTTGAGACAAAGAGAATATTTGATGAAGAAGGCATGTTTTGGAATCCTAAAAGATGGATTTTGAGGAAGAGAAGAAGATGCTACGAGTTTACGAGTTAAAGGGATCAATTTTGTCCAACGAGCTTCTACCGTAACCTGTTTTCGATGGAAATTTGACCTGACTTAGAGGCATTTTCAGGGAAGAGTTCTTGATGAAAGTTTTAGATACTAAAATGAGCTTTCCAACGCATTTTGAATCATGTCAATCGGAGGTCTAGAACTCAAGTTATGGTTTTTTCCGAGCGCTGAAAAAAAAGCGGACGAACCGGAATTAATTTCTACAACTTCCTAGCATATTCCTAGCATATTCCTTGCATGCTACCTCCACATGGTATGTAATGATTCTTTTAAGCACCTCCACATGCTAGCAACAACATTCACATGCTTCTAACAAACTTTTGATGATTCACCATCTCTCCCCAAATACTACCTACCTTATACCTTCTCCCCAAATACCACCTCCTTCATACAATCTCTCCCTATATAAACTCCTCCATTTCCATCCATCTTCCTTGCCCCTCCTTGGCCACTCTTCTTGGCACCTCTCTCTCCCTTGATTTCTCCACTCTTTTTCACTTTTCCTTGATGAAGACTTGAAGATGTGTGTATGTATATATACATATATGTCTATGTATATCTATATGTAAGCATACATACAAGCTTCTTTCTTCTTTCTTTTAGTTTTGGGCCATATATGTATGCATATATCTATGTATGTATATATGTATATGCTTGTATAAATAAATAAATTTGTAATAAAACGATGATGAGTAGCTAAAGCACGTTGGAGCGAGCCTTGTGAAGCCGATTCTTAGCAACATCTCGATTTCGAATTTGGATTATCTTGTAAGTTTTAATAAAAATTGTATCTTTTCTATGTTTTGATTGTTGTTATGCAATTTATATCGAGCTGTTTGATGTTTAACGTTTGACAAGAGTCGTTGTTAAACTAGATCACCATAGGAAAGTTTGGATCTTTAACCTATATATAACGAGAGTTGTTAGGTTGATATCTAGATTGCGAAATTGAAATAATTTCACACCTTTGTTATGAAAGCGTTAATCTTTAAAATCGAAAGATAAGAGATTAATAGGCAATTTCTAAGATATTAGAAATTCATACCCACGATAGGTGAATTACAATTTTGTTAAATCACTACAAGATAATCTGGAGTAGAAATTGAGGGTTGCTGGAGTCGGTGGATCACTGCTTGTTCGTTGTTAAATTACTTGAAAGAAAAATCGTTGTGCTGTTTTGCTTCGTCTTCATCATAGTAATCGTAGCAATTTTTATTGTCTTCTTAGTTTATAGATTAGAATTAACTTAGTTAGTTCGGTTCGTAATTATCTTTCCTGGCTTTGGATTGACAACCTCTGTCCAGTTATTTGTTTTCGTTTTTAGTTTTTATTTCTCGTGACACTTTTAGAAAAATTAAGAACTAGACCAACCTCGATTCCCTGTGGATCGACTCCGGTTTTTAATCGCTATACTACGATCCCTGCACTTGGGGTAAACCGGATTTATTTATTACTTGTTTGTTTTGCTTTGCTATAAAATCCGAGACATGGGGGTTTATAACTTTTTGTATATTATTGTATTAGAGTTTATTCAAAACGGTGATTTACAACTTTTTGAACATTATTGTATTAGAGTTTACTCAAAACGGGGGTTTACAACTTTTTCTTTATAATTGTATTGTAGACTTCACTCAAAATGGGGGTTTACAACTTTTTGTATATAATTGTATAGTAGAGTTTACTCAAAACGGGGGTTTACAACTTTTTGTACATTATTGTATTAGAGTTTACTCAAAACGGGGTTTACAAATTTTTATATATAATTTTAGTAGAGTTTATTCAAAACGGGGTTTACAACTTTTTGTAAATAATTGTATAGTAGAGTTTACTCAAAACGGGGGTTTACAACTTTTTGTATATTATTGTATTAGAGTTTACTCAAAACGGGGGTTTACAGACTTTTTTTATATTATTGTATTAGAGTTTACTCAAAACATGGTTTACAAGTTTTTGTATATAATTTTAGAAGAGTTTACTCAAAACAGGAGTTTACAACTTTTTGTAAATAATTGTATTGTAGAGTTTACTCAAAACGGGGGTTTACAACTTTTTGTATATTATTGTAATAGAGTTTTCTCAAAACATGGGTTTACAACTTTTTGTATATAATTGTATTGTAGAGTTACTCAAAACGGGGGTTTACAACTTTTTGTATATTACTGTATTAGAGTTTACTCAAAACGGGGGTTTACAAGTTTTTGTATATAATTTTAGTAGAGTTTACTCAAAATGGGGGTTTACAACTTTTTGTAAATAATTGTGTAGTAGAGTTTACTCAAAATGGGGGTTTACAATTTTTTGTATATTGTTGTAGAGTTTTCTCAAAACATGGGTTTTCAACTTTTTGTATATAATTGTATTGTAGAGTTACTCAAAACAGGGGTTTACAACTTTTTGTACATTACTGTATTAGAGTTTACTCAAAACGGGGGTTTGCAAGTTTTTGTATATAATTTTAGTAGAGTTTACTCAAAATGGGGTTTACAACTTTTTGTAAATAATTGTATAGTAGAATTTACTCAAAACGGGGGTTTACAACTTTTTGTATATTTTTGTATTAGAGTTTACTCAAAATGGGGGTTTACAACTTTTTGTATATTATTGTATTAGAGTTTACTCAAAACAGGGGTTTACAAGTTTTTGTATATTATTTTAGAAGAGTTTACTCAAAACGGGAGTTTACAACTTTTTGTAAATAATTGTATTGTAGAGTTTACTCAAAATGGGGGTTTACAACTTTTTGTATATTATTGTATTAGAGTTTACTCAAAACGGGGGTTTACAACTTCTTGTAAATAATTTTATAGTAGTGTTTACTCAAAACGGGTTTTACAACTTTTAGTATATAATTGTATTAGAATTTACTGAAAATAGGGTTTATATGTTTTTGTATATAATTTTAGTAGAGTTTACTCAAAACAGGGGTTACACCTTTTTGTAAATAATTGTATAGTAGAGTTTACTCAAAACGGGGGTTTACAACTTTTTGTATATTACTGTATTAAAGTTTACTCAAAACGGGGGTTTACAAGTTTTTGTATATAATTTTAGTAGAGTTTATTCAAAATGGGAGTTTACAACTTTTTCTAAATAATTGTATGGTAGAGTATACTCAAAACGGGAGTTTACAACTTTTTGTAAATAATTGTATAGTAGAGTTTACTCAAAATAGGGGTTTACAACTTTTTGAATATTATTGTATTAGAGTTTACTGAAAACGGGGGTTTACAACTTTTTTTATATTATTGTAATAGAGTTTTCTCAAAACATGGGTTTATAACTTTTTGTATATAATTGTATTGTAGAGTTACTCAAAACGGGGGTTTACAACTTTTGGTATATTACTGTATTAGAGTTTACTCAAAACGGGGGTTTACAAGTTTTTATATATAATTTTAATAGAGTTTACTCAAAATGGGGGTTTACAACTTTTTGTAAATAATTGTATAGTAGAGTTTACTCAAAACGGGGGTTTACAACTTTTTGTATATTATTGTAAAAGAGTTTTTTCAAAACATGGGTTTATAACTTTTTGTATATAATTGTATTGTAGAGTTACTCAAA
>JAOBSW010000109.1:0-112665 GCA_026214975.1 Gentiana macrophylla | reverse complement strand
CAAAATAAATCCTTTTAATAAAGATAATTCCATAATAATACAGAACCAATCTAGAATAATATTTATCTTTATTATTCTAATAAATATTTATTCGATAAATATTTTATCGCGTGTGCTAATATGTAATAGTACTTATTCTTGTTACAAAAATATGCATGTGGCGTGAATTGCATCTTTAATTGACCTAGTCAATTAATTTTTATCATACACACTAATTTGCCAATTATTATGGAAAATATATTTTCCACTTATTTTAATTATTTAGTCCAACTAATTAAATAGTTACTAAACAATTAATTCATATCGATTAATTAAATTCTAATAAAATTAAATTAATATCGTTAATAGGATTAGGCGTCCAGAGAATAATTATCTTGCTATTGGAAGCGTCGAGGGGATAATGGACTAATAATCGTTGACTCAAGATAAATCAAATAAATAATTATCTTACGACAGAATAATTATATTCGATAAATCAATCACGAATATGCCACCGTAATCCGTATTGGTATTTCCTCTAGATTATAAGATTATATTTATCTCCTCACGAGAAGTAATAAGCGTCAGTTGATATAATCATTACATATGGATTAATCCTCATGTAGATTCCATTCATTCAAATCGGGAAGTTACCGTTAACCACTTTTGAGAACCTCTTATCCTTATTTACCACATTAACCCAGTGATCAATTAATTCCATACAACTTCGCAGTAGCTAATCGATTAATAATATGAACTCGCCTTGCGATCGATCGGTTTAGGATTAACAAATAAAGGAGGCGCTATCTATCTCTTCCGTAAATGGAAGGAATGGATTCGTATCTGTGATAACACACAGGACTACTCACTCGATCGATACAATGCCAAGATGGGGTAGTCAGGACCACGGGACTCGGTGTAATCCTTAACCGTCAAGTCAAACCTGCATCTTCGATTCAAGCGGTTGGTTGTGATCACCTCCGAGTTAAGATATATCCATAAATATGATCATCCATTGATTTGATAAAACTTCTCGATTACGGAATTATATCGTGAACTCACAATCAAATCGGTCGATACCCCATATGATATATCATCATATATAAATGCCCAATTAGAGTTCTCTTAACGAAAGTCGGATAAAGACAATCCCACTATTGTGTTACGGGCGCATTAATAGCACGTTAAAGGAGAGACCCGATATGCCGATTAACTTTACTCACGGGCTAATTTTATTTTAAATCTGTCTTCACTTAACTCAATCCTCCCGTGTGTATACCATTACAGGAGTTAAATGATTACATAAAGCGATATACTTAGGGTTTTTACTTGTAGTGTAAAATACTATTGTCATCGGTGAATATGAGAATAATAAATATGAATAATAACATCATTTCATTTATTAAATAAAACAATTACAAAATATGCCTTCCGGGCATTACACCTAACAATCTCACTTGCGAAAGCATGTGATTAATTGTTTTTAGAGCACACCTATTATTTAAAATACAACAAACTACATCTCATGTTGCTCAAAAGCAATGGGAGACCCGTCCGTATTCTAGTACCCATTAAGCATATCGCTTAACCATTTGATTCAAAAGTACACTCCGAGTATGCCGTCGTAGGATAGAGTCGTTGACTCGGGAGCACACTGTCCCAAATGTCATGGAGTCTTAATGATTAGTCGGGTTAATCGGCTCGAGGGCGATCCGTAGAATCGAAACATTACAGGTCCATCTAATCATGTGGTACTTTCCCGATATGCTCTTGAACTCAAGTGATTTGGAAATCCTTATAAGCCACCCGCCATCGTTTGCACAATGATGTGGTATCGGCTCTCCCAAATCTGGAATCACTCCCGGAGCTGAAAGGAAATCCACGAGGCTATATCACCTCTGCAACTCTACAAAAGCGGCTAATCACCCAACTGAGTTAAAAGTCGAGTTGGCGTTCTTTGGATTCCTCCAGGCAATAAGCTTGACACAAGAGTAAACAGCGAGACCGAGATCGAAACTTAACGATCATCATTAATCGACACAAAGTCGGAACCAGGTGTATTCTCACATATCCAAGTTCACATTTGAATATGCCGCGTATTATTCACCGTTCTCTCAAGATACTAAAGGACATACTAAACTTAGCCCGTTAACGCCGAATCTAAGATTCGGTCAAAATTGACGTTCAATAACTGACCATCTCTTACTAGAAAGAATCTATCCCATTTCTCTTGATCCGAAGATTAAGAGAGTCATTCTGAGCGTAGGGTAGAACTTCCTCGTTGAATGTTGCATACCAGGCGCATCATCTTAACCAATAAGATGGATGGGAAACCGATGGTGATTACAATGAATTCGACCGAATCAAACTCTTTAGAATGTTGTCCAAAACTACTGTTGTGAAAATTGTGGCTTTGCCGATTCTAACCGGATAACACACCCATGTTGTTACCAAGCTGAGTGCGATGTCATCCTTCACAAACACTAATATATATTTATATATATTCACTACTTTACTAATATTGATATCCGAGTCTACAAAAGACTTATCAATATCTTTGGTCAAATCCATGTATTTTTTAGAAGCGGGTGGCCCCACAATGACGAGGTTTTCTTCTTATCCACAAAGGACGCATAGCCTTGGCGGTCATCACATCGCATGCTGGTTCTTAGCGAAGACATACATTACGAATGAATCCAGATTCCGTTTGTTCGGCATGAAAAGTCTCGGGGAATCACCTACATTTTACGCTTTTGAGCGAAATCATGCAATGCCGAACTCATTCTACTCTTTTCCGTGTAGATCGATTACTCCTACCGGGCTGAGACACTTTCGGGTGGTTACGCGAAGTATGAAACGACTCTGGAGTACCAAACTCCATTTCACGGGTTATGGCTTATAAACCAACCTCTATTATCAGAATCTATCTGACTCACAAAAGAGCCATAGGTCATTAATCGATCCTGTAGACCATAAAGTCCGCGAGAACCCATAATGGGTAATGGATAAACCATACTCCTACTATTTTCTTGGTGGATCGAAGTGCGATTTAGTTGGTGGTATTTAGTGTCATCACCAACAACCAATGTTGGATGTGGTTTGATCTGTCGAGTAAAGTAACTACCTTGAGTAACCGTACTCGAAGGTTCAAGGTTTGTTGTTCATAGACTCTATCGAGAAAGGATGCAGCGACATAAGCGTCCTTCTTCGATGTCAAGAATGCGATAACGAACTGTTTCTAATCTTTACAAGATATATAACGATTGGTCAGCGGCGAGCGTGCACGCGAAATTCAGTCAAACCATCAAGCATCGTGTGCTAAATGCTTATATTGGCGAATTTGGGTGAACGAATCCACTTCGTTATCCGTTAATTCCAAAGCACATTCTAGGTAGACTTCTGGTTACTATACTTCAATGTAAACCGTTATTTCATTTCCAATATCTTTATTGAGTTAAGCGTTGTATTGTGGCACATCACTACAACTATGTAAAGGCAATTCAATGGTTTCTTCCTTAGTGAAAGCATTTCACTATAAAGCGAGCCGAGCATCGAGTCCACAGGACTATGTGATGGCCCGTTTACAGTATAGAATACTCCGTCTCCGACAAAATCGAGAGACACCTTTGGATATTTTGGATAAACTTACGGAGTGTTTGAATAGTTGTCAGGACAAAAGTCACTACTCGGAAGCTCCTACTAGCTTGTATCTTTCATCAAACCCGAAGGTAAGTCATGAACAAGCTATGTTACTTCTTTATAACCATTATCCTTTCGATTGAAAGAAAAATTAGTCATTGAACCTTTAAGACAATCTAACAGGCTAGGAGAAAGGAATCACCTGAGCCGATCTTGAGTCTTGTCTTTTAGGGACTATGCACTAACTATGGAATATGAAGAAGCGTTTATCTAAATATAGAAACCAATTTCTTTTAACGATTCTTAAGATGTGTTTTATATACATATTTGACATTTCTAAGTGGTTTGACTTTATCAAACAAAAGTCGAGTCTTGGATTAAATACTACAAATGGTATATTCACTTTATCATCGACAAACAAATTATCGGATAGAAGGTAAATCCATTCGTTCAGCGAATCTTAAGCGGAGAAAATAAATTTTCCGCGATATCCAAGGTTGAATCGAGATTCATTTCCTTATATCACTCCACTATTATAGCTAAAATTAAGCGTCCGTTGTTTACTCCTTTAATCGTTAAATGCCTTTACTTTGCTTGTTCTTCCAAAGAACTTAGCTCAAGAAAATCGCCAAGGATTCATAGGTTGGTGATCGAAATCACGTCATCCTTATCCTATGATTTTCGATTAATTAATTTTCGGTTTAGCCTTAAAATCAACTCGATTTTAGATAGACTAACACTTTTAAACATACTTTCCCATTCTTGACTTTCCGTAAATGAAAATAGTTTTGAACTAGCGATTCGTGTGAGTAGACACTACTCACGAACCGTGGGATGTTTATTTGAGTGTTACTTGTTAGGACTTTTGGATTTTCTAATATACGGAAAAATAACAAATCATAACATTAAAGCTCCCACTAGTTTATCGGTTCCAAATACCGTCTAAAAGTGATACTTTATTTTATGATTTTCCAATTTTCAATTTGAAAATCTCTGAGTGTAACACTTACTTACACGCATTCTAATGTTTCGGAAAAACAACAAATCATAAGAACTCCCGCTAGTTCATCGATTCCAAATATCGTCCAACTAGCAACACTTCATGCGACTTTCGGTTTTCAATTAGAGCGATTTAGTGTGTAATCACTACACAATTTCTGAAAATTCACTAGAAGAATTTCAAAGTCGAAATCACCTTTGATCAAACTAAGTTTGTCTCTGCGTTTGACCACGAATGACACTAATGACATACACTATATGTCACTCGGTTTCTTTTTTTTTTTTTTTAAAGGCTTAGAGAAAATATCTCTTCCGAAAAATAAATGCATTATTGATTAACTAGTTCAGCGTCTAGTTACTTTCAACTTTTAATGAAGTCAATACTAGTCAATATTAAGCAATTTAGAAAGGGATATAATGCTATAAATAAAATGACATAAATTAATTCAAGTTTAACACTACTATATAAATTTTAGGAATTGTAAACTAAAAGATAAGTCTACTCTACCATTCCAAGGTTTTAACCTCGCATCTCGATGCGCCTTAGGGTAGGTCAAAGAGATGACGGTTAAAGCGAGACAATCTCATCAATGATTAACTTGTGAGAATCGAACATCCACTTTATTCATTGACTACCTTCCTTTTTAAGCCTAGGTATTACCAAAAATACCCATGATGAGTGTGACCTACTATATCGGATCTTAGTGCCTGCGCCCAGTGTGTGCCGTCTTAGGATAGGTCGGTGACCCGGCGAGTACCCGAAATCCTATCCTTTCGGAGACCAAGCCATGAATGTTGATAGGGTGAACACCATCCTTAGGGGAGCGAAATCAAAGCGCCTCGGCGTCACCCTTCTCTCACTTACTTGTATCTATAGTAGAGGCCGTGGGGTTGTTTGTCGCCTCCCCGCTCCCACTCAATATTTTGGAAGTGGTTGTGGGTTAACTAACCCACGTCTTTTTGATGTTGTTATAAAGCGGATGGAGATAACCGGATGCAAGAAATAGAAAGCAGAAGCAATCAAACATAAACAATCAAAGGAAAGCGAAAACAAGAAGAACACAGATTTAACGTGGAAAACCCCTGGTGGGAGAGGTAAAAAACCACGAGGCGAAAAGAGATATTTTATTATGCCTTGAATTTTCTGATTTCAACACACTCGGATAATGAGACAACAAGCTGTATTTATAGGCACAAATCCACAAACCCTAGCATGAGGAATCTTTATACGATCTGCCATAAATACCACCGCGTGTCACCGTGTCCTCGCTTTTTAATGACCTTTGTATAAACATCACATGCGCAAATTAGCGGATGTGGGACCTGGCTTGTATTCGTACTCGGCCATTTGTCACCTGTGATAGTCACCTACTGCTTGAAGCCTCGATGAACTCCACCACTGCTTGATGCAGGTGAATACACTTTCTCCGCTGTCCATCACCAAC
The DNA here is from genome assembly GCA_026214975.1 of Gentiana macrophylla. Classification (NCBI taxonomy): domain Eukaryota; kingdom Viridiplantae; phylum Streptophyta; class Magnoliopsida; order Gentianales; family Gentianaceae; genus Gentiana; species Gentiana macrophylla. Next base: position 106,603 of record JAOBSW010000109.1, on the reverse strand, counting down.
GGTGAGTCTTGATTGGTTCCACCCGGATCTGAGTTTAAGTCACTTTCTTGACAAATCTCCACACTTGACTTCAACTCTCCTAGAGAGTCAAGCAGTTGCATAACCGGATGTACTTGTACCGGATGCATTAAATCAATGCCGGATGTACTTGTACCGGACTATCTCCACGCATCCACCCCAGCGATCGCGCCTCGGTAGAGTTTCCAGGAAAGATTACAAGCTTTGAATATTCGATGAAGTCCAGGCAAAGTGGAACTTACTCTCTTTGGCTTGGTTTAGTGAACATATCAGCCGTGATTCTCCTTTGTGCCAATCTTCTTCCTTTACAACCCTCTTCTCATTTCTCGAAAAATGATACGACATCAATATGCTTGGTTCTCTCATGATGAACTTTGATCCTTAGCTAAACATATTGCACTTAGGCATCCTGATATATATCGGCTGATCTGATGCAACCCCAAATCATTGACTAGCCCGCTGAACGGACACCACCTCCCAACGGCTTGGTAGAGCCATATATTACGCTTGATGAGTTGATAAGGCTCGCATAGCCTGAAAAGTAGCTTTCCGGTGACCACTTTGCATTTCCCAATGTAAACACATAACCGATCATTGATTTTCTCACATCCAACATCACTGCATAATCGGCATCCACGGTAACTTTGTGATGGACCCGATATCACCACCATAAATGAGACCAACATCATTTGTACCTCTCGGGTACACAGAATATCCTTTTAACTGACTTTCCGGTGTTCCTTTCCGAGGTTGAGCCATAAACCTGCGACAACCTTATTTGCACGAGCGAGATCGGGCCTAGTGCATCTACATGGCATACATCAGTTTATTGCACTAGCATAGGGAACTTTGACATATACTCCTTCTCTTGGTGGTGAAGCATAAAGCATGACAAATGAACATTTGATGCCATAGGAGTATCTATTGGTTTTGCGATGAACATCCCAAACTTGGCCAATATCTTACGCACATAACCTGCTTGAGACAAGAACAACTTCTTCGACTTATCTCTCAGGATCTCCATCCCAAGATTTTCTTGGCGGCACCCAAATCCTTCATTTCAAATTCAATGCCTTGAGAAGGTTCTTGATTTTGAACATCGGACTTCCTTCTTTGCGCGCTATCGACATGTCATCCACATCTGAGGACAAGATAGATATATGATCCATCTTTCGGTATTGTAGTAAACACAACATTCATATGGACTTACATTTATAACCTGTTTGAAGCATGAAAGCATCAAACCTTTTATACCCTTTGCCTTGGAGCTTGCTTCAAACCATACAATGATTTCTTCAACTTGCAAACATAGTTTTCTTTGCCGGGAACTTGAAAACCCTCAGGTGTGTGTCATGTATATCTCCTTATCCACCTCACCATGTAAGCGGTTTTCACATCTAATTGCTCAAGTTCGAGATCTGCTTTGTGCCACCATTGCTAGTAACACCACGATTGAAGTGTGTCGACCAATTTTGGTGAAAATATTTCATCAAAGTCAACCCCGCTTCCTTTTGGTGAATCCTCTTGCAACCAAACGCGTGCCTTATACGACCCATTACGCCTTTGTTATTCCTTCCTTTTCTTGAAGATCCATTTACAAGTCACAACCCCCTTGTCGGTGGTACATTTGACCAATTCCCAAGTCGATTCTTCAATAATGACTCCATTTCATCTCCGCCATGGTTGCATGCCAGCGAGATGCTTACATAATGTCCTTTGCTTCCTGTGTAAGTAGTAGGTTCGAAGCAACCTCTACTTCTTGACAACTTGGGTGCATATCCACCAAATCATCATATCCATATCTCGTTGGGTATCCGACATTAGATCTTCTAGGCTGCTTGGCGGTAGACTCTGGCGATCAATGTTTGTATGGCCTTACCACTGAGGTCTCGTGATGAGAAACTGAATCGGATTACGGTTCATTATCCGGTCGGTATAGTGTTGATTTGGATCCACCGATTGTTGCATATCGGTAGACTCCTTTGAAGCTCCACTGTTTTCAACACTTTATCAGTTACGACCTTGGTTTGGACTCGATGAAGACCTCTCCACTTGATGAGTTTAACATAGAATTTTCATCAAACACAGCGTCCTGCTTGAGGATTACTCTGGACTCTGCGATGACCAAATTCTATATCCTTTTACTCCATCACCATACCCCACAAACACTCCTTCTTGGCTCTTGGCTCCAACTTCCTTCACTAACATGATAGTAAATTTGTGCTTCCAAAACCCCTTAGGCCCGGTAGTCGGCGGGGCTTGCGACCACATCTCAAATGGTGTCTTGAGATTGATTCACAGTGTGAGGACTCACTGTTGATTAAGTAGCAAGTCGTCTTAAAACCACGCCCAAAATCTCCTTGATAAACCAGACGAGAAAGCATACATCTTGCCCTCTCCGGTAGAGTTTGATTCATCCTTTCGGCTACACCATTACTGTGAGGTGTATTCCTTACGATTATGATGTCCTGCAATACCTCGGTACCTGCAATATGAATCAAAATCCGTCCAGTAAATTCAGACCATTATCTGCATGAAGCTTCTTGATTTTCTTGCTAAGCTGATTCTCCACTAGGGCCTTCCTTTGCTTGAAGTTCTTGAATGCATCACTTTTTGTTCTTCATCATCACCACCCAAGTCATCCTTGAATAGTCATCTATGAATGACACAAAGTATCTGTGACCACCCAATGACTCAACTCTTGATGGACCTCAGTGATCTGAATGGATATAATCAAGTGTTGCCTTTGTATTGTGCAACCTGCTTTGAAATTTACTTATGCAACTTCCCAAACACACAATGTTCACAAAAGTCAGTTCTTGACCTTATATCCCCAAGAAAACTCTTGAAGAAAGAACACATACCCTTTCACCCATATGACCAAGTCTCGTGTGCCACAGTTGTCTCTCTTGAGGCCGGTGAATCTAGCGAGGATGCAACAAAGAAATGGAGGTGCGGATCTGATAGATCCTTGTAATATATACAAGGTTCCCCTCTTGATGCCTTTGAGGACTACAAGCTGAATCTTTAAAGACATTCATTTGTCCACCTTCACCCTTGAAATTGAACCCTTGTTGTCCAGAGGGGCGAGAGATACCAAATTCTTGGTCATCTGTGGAACATGTCTTACATCTTTCGATGTACAAAATTTACCATCCTCTGTCCCTTAACTTTCTTGAGCCAATTCCCACAACTTTGCAAACCTTGCTTTGTTGGCCATATAGATTTGACCACCATCTATCTGCTTTCATAAGTAGAAAACCACTCTCTGTTTGGACAAATATGGTAGGATGCTCCGAATCAAGTATCCACACATCATTGTGGTGTGTAGAATCCCACAACTAGAACCGGATCCTCATCAGTTGCTTTCGGTAGCCAAGGCTGCTTTGTGCGAGTGCCTTCTGTGCTGTTTCTTCTTCCTTGGACAATTGGACTTCCAATGTCCCTGCTCCTTCTGATATTCTGAGACATCAGGTAGACTTAGGACCTTTGGACCACGACTTCTTTTTCTTCTTCATCCATATCCTTTTCCACTATTCTTTGCTAGCTACTAGCCAGCCCGACTTTGTTTGTCTGTACAGCGACCTTGTGTCTAAGCTCCTGGCATGTAAGCGGACCTCACATCCTCTAAAGCTCTCATATCCTTTCCAACTATGAAAAGGCGCACAAAGTTTTCATATGATGCGGTAATGACACCAACGAGGATTAGGGGTGCATCTTCATCTTCAATTTTAACATCAATATTCCTTAAATCAAGCAATATTGTGTTCAATTTGTCAAGATGTTCCCTCGGTGGACTCCTTCATGCATCTTCAAATTGAACAACCTCTGTTTGAACAACAACTTGTTGGTCGGTGACTTAGTCATATCTGAGGCTTTCAAGCTTTTTCCACAACTTGGCTCAGTGTGTCTTCCTCGGCAACCTCGGTGATAACATCATCGATAAGCACAACATGATGGTTGAATGTGCTTTCTCTTCCAGGTGGCATAATCTGCTGCTTTGTATTTGGTTTGTCGGATAAAGGATTCCACAAACCTGTTTGTTTCAACATTTGCGCGCATCTTGATTTGCCACAGGACCAAAATGTTCCTTCTGTAAATTTATCGATTTTTCGTTTCTTCTTGACATCTTTCCTTGCTAAAGATCACAACTTTGTCACAGATCCTAGCACCTTCTTTGAAGGCCTTGGTGAAGAGCGAAGTTGATAGATGCATTGTTTTCCCAGAACACATCTCGATACCACTTGTTATAAAGCGGATGGAGATAACTTGGATGCAAGAAATAGAAGCGAAGCAATCAAACATAAACAATCAAAGGAAAAACGAAACAAGAAGAACCGCAGTTTAACGTGGAAAACCCCTCGATTAGGAGAGGTAAAAACCACGGGCGAAAAAGAGATATTTTATTATGCCTGAATTTTACTGATTTCAACACACTCGGATAATGAGACAACAATCTGTATTTATAGGCACAAATCCACAAACCCTAGCGCCGGAATCTTTGTCGATCGCCATAAATACCTTTACACGTGTCCTCGGCACCAATGACCTTTGTATAGACATCACATACCGCAAATTAACGGATGTGGGACCTGCTTTGTATTGGTACTCAGTGATCACCACCTGGCGATAGTCACCTGCTGAAGCCTCGGTGAGACTCCACCCTCTTGATGCAGCATTGAATACACTTCTCACCATTGTCGTCATCACACACCGAGTCTTGATTGGTTCCACCGGATCACGAGTTTAAGTCACTTTCTTGGCGGATGTTATCATAAAAGCTCATCAAATCAAGGATTCGAATGGTGTAGCGATGCGTAGAAGCAAGCCTACCCGTCCTATTCGTTGGAACATATGTGACGGATCGGACGAAATCGGGTCAAGACATTACTATTGAGATTAGAAGGAATCACCCTCCGCTCTCGGTTTGGCTTAGTCTGCCGGACCCCGTGCATACATCACACTAGGAGGGTTAAATCGTTGGCGAAGCTCAATTGACCACCCAACCTATAAGCGAACCGTTTTTATCCAAGATTTATTGTTCTTTTACCATCGTTCAATCTGCGTAGACACTACGAATTGAAAGCGTGATCTCGTTTTCGACTTTTAAGCGGTTCACGAGAACACACACCCGAAAGGCTAACGATTTCATAACCCGTCCTCGGATCTTTAATTAGTTACTAAATTAATTAATTACCACGTATTAATTAAATTTCAACTAATTACACGAGTTTGTATACATGCCTATTTTAATTACCAAAATTAAAATTCTACATGTATGCATGGAGTGGATTTATGATATGATGCATGTCATGGCAATTCCGATTTTATATCTATTTTATGATCAAACACATAAAAAATAAATTGCGGAAAATTTAAACACCGAGATGGATCGTTGGCACCACGTGTCTAATCTATTAGAAAATAAAAACCAAAACCTAACTAGGGTTTACTACTTTCTAACTAAATCTGCAGCTGTTCGAACTTTTCGACGATCGGCATACCAAACGAACTCGGATCGGGACGAAACTTTCCAGATCATATCTTCACTCCTTGAACTTCAATATGGACGGTTGGATCGGTGCTTTGACTTATCAATTTTCTCCAGTAAACCGCCAAACTTGCTGCTGAATCTGACTTTGACTGCACTGCATCAAGGACTTCCTGAGGCAGATCGGGAATCGAGATGAATCCCGATCGACCTGAAATTTTTATGGTACGTCCAAAACTCCAAGTTGATCAATCTGAACGGTCGGATTTTCGTTTCAATGGTCCAAACTCTCCCAGAAAATCGAGGAAGACACAGGTAGTGTTTCTGTGAATCCTGCGTTTTCTGTTACAGCAGCCTCTTCGCAGCATCAAACGGATATTGAAACGGACTCTGATCGACGCCAAAATTTGTGGAGTTGATCATAATCTTCTAATCTTGATTCTGACCGGAGGGATCTTCGTTTCAACGGTTCTATCAACGGGAAAATAAAAAATACTAAACAGCTACTAACAAGATCTATTTGCTGGAAATTAAACTTGAATAAAGATAAATTACATAATTTCATATCTTCATATGAGCAATTTTTTCAAATCGTTTATCACGAGTTTACAATAGATCTAGCAGTAAACAAAGATCCAACCCCAATCCATCTCTTCAACCACAACAATCGCAACAACATAAAAATTAAACAAACATATGCATAAGCCCATAAAAATTGGACAAAAACTACATATTTTCCACTCCTGAGATCTAATATTTTATACGTATAAATATAGATCACCATGGCGGATCGATACCAATCATTAGTAATATCATCCATTAGCGGAAAACGATTTAAGGATCTAGATCTATACAATATAATGAATAAAACAACTAGATCTATTCTAGGTGGTTGTAGATCATACCTCTTGGATCTCTAAATCCAAGTTGAAGAACCGCAATGGAAAGAACATGAGATGGTGTGAAGAGCACCACGATCTTCCGTGCGTGTGATCCGATCGAACAACTCGGTGGAAGGAAATCCTCGCCTCCGAATCCTTACGATATCTTTCTAGGAAAAAACTCCAAGCTTTTTCCTCCTTGCTATGGCCGAAAATTCCTCTCTAATTCATTAGGAATTTGAATTTTATGTGTGTATATTAAGTTTGAGAGAAAGCTCTTTATATATAAGAAAGTCAAACTTAGCGCCGAGGATTTTTATTTATCAAACAAAATAAATCCTTTTAATAAAAGATAATTCCATAATATTCAAAACAAATCTAGAATAATATTTATCTTTATTATTTACTAATAAATATTTATCCAATAAATATTTTATGCATATCTTTATTAATCACAAAGAAACTAATTCTTGTTGCCAAAAATATGCATGTGGCGTGAATTGCATCTTTAATTGACCTAGTCAATTAATTTTTGTCATACACACTAATTTGCCAATTATTATGGAAAATATATTTTCCACTTATTTTAATTATTTAGTTCCAACTAATTAAATAGTCACTAAACAATTAATTCACATATCGATTAATTAAATTCTAATAAGAATTAAATTAATATCATTATTAGGATTCGACGTCCGAGAATAGCTATCTTATATTGGAAGCGCGTCGGGACTACACTAATAATCAATGGCTCCGATAAATCAAATAAATAATTATCTTACGAAACGAAATAATTATATTCGATAAATCAATCACGGGGAATATGCCACCATAATCCCGTGGCTGATCGCTCCTCCTCGATTATAAGATTATATTTATCTCTCACAGAAAGTAATAAGCGTCCATTGATATAATCATTACATATGGATTAATCCTCCATAGATCGCTCATTCTAAATCGGGAAGTTACCGTTAACCACTTTTCGTAGAACCTCTTATCCTTATTTACCATTAACCCTTAGTGATCAATTAATTCATACAACTCACCGGTAGCTAATCGATGTAATATGAACTCGCGATCGATCGGTTTAGGATTAACAAATAAGGAGGCGTCTATCTACTTCCATAAATGGAAGGAATGGATTCCGTATCTGTGATAACACGACTACTCACTCAATCGAAAGATAATGCCAAGATGGGGTAATTCGGACCCACGGACTTCGGTGTAATCCTTAACCGTCAAGTCAAACCTCATATGCGATTCAAGCGGTTGGTTTGTGATCACCTCGAGGATTAAGATATATCCATAAATATGATCATCCATTGATTTGATAAGACTTCGATTACGGAATTATATCGTGAACTCTAATCAAATCGGTCCAAATACTATATGATATATCTATCATATATAAATGCCCCATTAGGTTCTCTTAACCGAAAGTCCGGATAAGACAATCACACCTATTGTGTTCAGGCGCATTAATAGCACGTTAAAGGAGACCCGATACTCTCGATTAACTTTACTACGGGCTAATTTTATTTTAAAGTACATCTTCACTAACTCAATCCTCCCGTGTATATACCATACATTGAGGTTAAGTGATTACATAAACGATATACTTAGGGTTTTACGTAGTGTAAATACTATTGTCACATCGGTGAATATGAGAATAATAAATATGAATAATAACATCATTTCATTTATTAAATAAAACAATTACAAAATTGTCTTTCGGGCATTACACCTAACAGGCATGAGGGGTGTAAATATAAAGCATAAATCATTTATGAATATATTTAACCGAGAAAGAAAATATTCACTTCATTTGCATTTTGACACAAAAATTTACTTCATGTATATTATGCATAAAAATTGCTCCAATTACATTCATAGATCAATATCGAGTGTTAATACAATTTTTTGCATCTATTTTATTGCTTGTTACTACTTCTTTTTCAGTGTTACTGTAATTTTTTGCATCTGTTTTATTGGTTGCGTAGAGTTGAAGAAGTCAAGCATGAAGCACAAGGCCTCACGGTATACTGTCGTGTCTTCAAGTGAGGATTCGAAGGGATGTGGGCATGAGGGATGTAAAGGTTGCAACATGTATCAATGGATGATTTATGCTTTATATCAGATACACATTTGGAGGCCATGAAAAGGACTTTTCTCCCACATAAAATGTCATTAAATAGCAACATATCAAAGCTCAACTTCATGGCAATGATAGTCTAACAGGATCAGGATAAGGAGACCATGTTGAGTGATGGTTTGCCCTTGGATGAGGGGGTCGACGATTCTTTTGAAGATTTTGCGGTTGTATCATCTTTTGCATGAGACTGGTGGTTGTGAAGGTAAACAAAGATCAAGATTTACAACAGATTTTGCAAAGTCAATGACCATTATATGGACACTTGTTCACAATCGAAGCTCAATGAAACCAAAAGGCAAGAAAATGGGTCATAGTAGGGAAAATCAATATCCACTTTAAACAAATTTTGAACCCCTAAAAAATTGGGGTTTTTAATCTTTGTGTTAGTTGATGCCTTAGGGGAGTGATCTTCGATTTTTGTTCAACAACCATACTGTATCCTTTTACTTTCTTCATGTACTATCCTCTAGCATCTTGTTGGAGAATTCATATAAATAAAATCTTTAATGCCGTTCAAAAAATATCCTGCTATTCGTTTTTCCCAAGTATTTTTGCTAATATGAGATTTTAACGAGGCATTGTTGGTGTTGAGGAGGTTTACATTTTTTTGAATGAGGGTTGAGAAGCTTGTTGTACATGTTTCATTCTTTTCATACATCTATTAATTTGATTCTTTTAAAGAAAGATGATGATGATGATTGATGATATATAATAATAATAATAATAATAATAATAATAATAATAATAATAATAATAATAATAATAATAATAATAACAATAATAATAATGATGATGATGATATAATAATAATAATAATAATAATAATAATAATAATGATAATAATAATAATAATGATGATTTCACGATAGTAATAACCAATAATCGTTACAAAGTATGAGTTATAATTACTACTAACATGATGCGGGTCACTCGCATAAATACACGTTTAGTGAATCACGTAGAAAACAGGGTTTAGAATAAAACTCAAATCCATTAGTGAACCTTACATAGGATGTAAGGGCAGTAGTAATGGTAGCAGATGTAAGCTCAAATTCATCGCATATATTACGTTATTTTTTAAGGCGAAACCGTCCATAGCCACTTCGATAAATAGAAGTGGTAGAAGAAGCCTTTTGCTAAAACTCATCCAGAAAATAAGCCATTACCTACTTTTTGTTCTAAAAGAGTGTGTAAAATTTTAGACGTGTCATTGAATGACTTCCACAAAAAGGCATTATGTACACGATGCATTAAAACCCCAAATACATGAGTAGTGAATTATATGTTAGGTTCACTAATGATTTTATGATGGTATGTTGTTCTACAAACCAAATACCCAAATGCATTGCTTGAACGATTTCATAAAACGAATATGATTTGGAATAGATTTGATAGGAAGAATCATTTAAGTTTCAAATTTAGTTACTTCTCACAAAAAAAAGAAGAAAAAAATAGTTACTAGCATTGGTGATATGCCGTGAATTAGGGGTTTTGTTTGAGAAAGAGGACGGTTTGAATTGTAATGCCTAATCTACACATGCTACTGCATCTTCAACTTCAATGTTATACATTTTTGTTACTGCATCTTCAATTTTAGTGTAATTGAATCGTCAACTTAATTGTTACTGTATCGAACTATTCTAGAAAAGATCAAATTAGATATCAAAATAAAGAGGATGGAAAAATTATGAATTATGGTGAAAGAATTACGATTATCAGAGTTGTGTATAAAAATATATAAACGTTTAAAATATTGAGTAGGAGAGAAATAACATTATTTATTTTTTTCATTTTTGCATTTATGAAAAGGGTAATTTGTTTTTGTTCTTATAAACGAAATAAAATCGAAGTTGTCCTGATTACCTATTTTTGAACTTATTAGGTCCTTTTGGCCCATTCTCTCTTCTAAATTATAATATTTCTAATTTATATAACTTAAACCATAATTAACAATATGTGTAACATTAAACTTAAATTTTATTTTCTTAATATTAAAAATATTAATCTAACAAAACACGTGCCTCGCAGCAGCAACAAGTTAACTATGAAATGGCTTTGTTTATGCAGCAACATAACACAGTGAAAACACTGTATTAATAAAATCCCTTTGTATTATTCAAATGTAAATTGTCGTTACAAGAAGATCATGTGTCATTGCCCAATGATTTTGCAGTCGACATCACACTTAACAAAATAACATAATTTAACAACTATACGACACTAAGCTTTTGCAGTTTTTTTTCTTACTTAAATATTAAAACACGTGCTTGGTCCAAGTGTTTTTCTCAACGGTAAAGAGGATCTTTCAATCTCTCCTATTCGATTGTTTTCAAAATAACCATAATTATTCATGTATATTTATAGTTATTCATGTCAACACATAGATATGCTCCTCTTAACACATGATTTTAAACATTAGCACATAAGAAGGCATATGGCATATCTAAACTACATAGATACATAAGATCAAGCGTGTAATATATCATATATATACATTTCTCCCTTTAATCAAAACAGCGTGCGGAAAGACGTGCGTTTCTTAGTAGTGACATGAAGCATGCAATTTGGAGACAAAATATCATGTGTACTTGAATCTTTAACTTAAAAGACCACATATTGATTCTTATAGAACATATCACATAATTATGTCCATCATTGAAAATAAACACAATTGACGTATCTGGACGCAACCCCTACGACCGAATAGAAGAGAAAATACTACAGCTGGATGCTGGAAGCTAAACTCATGACATTAGATTAGATTATTAATTTTCTCAGCAAAAGAAAGAAATTTTTAATCTAAGAAATATTGAAAATTGTCTTGTTTACGAAAAGGATTCCTCCGTTTACAGACAACCGCCCGAGGGTTTCTCAAGGGTTTTAGATCAGAGTCCACCATGAAAAGAGTCTCCTCCGCACTACTTCCGGTACTCCAACAACACCACAACAGGTTCTCCCTTCTTCACAAACTCTCCAGTTTTCACATCTCATCTCTTATCAGCAATCCCACCATCACCGAACCTACAAATGACAATATATCAGTATCCAAGAACCATACTTTATTCAACTCCCACGTTAAATCCCACCAATCGTCTCAAAATTTCAACACCCTCGCGGTACCTGCTACCACAAATCCTCCTCAATTTCCTTCAAGACAGCGTAAAATCCAAGAAAGATCCCAACTTGAGGAGGCTTTCGAGTCTGCCCAGACCATAGATGAAATGTTGAAAGCATTCAAGGAAATGGAAGCTGTTTTTGATGAAAGTGAGCTTGGTATGGCTTGTTTAAAAATGGGTCTTAAGCTTGATCAAGAAGGTGAGGATCCTGAAAAGATTTTTATCTTTTGCTACTAGGTCTTTAAATGTTCTTGATAAAAATGATAAGCCCTCTTTGCCTCTTGCTATGTCTTTACAATTGTTGGGTTCTGTTTCTTTCAGTTTACAAAAGTTTAGTGATAGTTTGGGGTACCTTAATCGCTCTAATAGGATACTGGTTCGTTTAGAGGAATCGGGTAGTTGTAGTGCTGATGAGGTTAATCCTATTCTTCATGCTGTTCAGTGTGCATTATTTAATACAAAGGCGGCGATGGGTAGGAGAGAGGAAGCTTTGATAAATCTTAAAAGGCTTTGGAGCTGAAAGAATTATTGTTGGAGGATGATTGTGTTGAACTTGGAAAAGCTAATAGGGATATCTCAGAGGCCTATGTTGCTGTTCTTAATTTTACGGAGCGTTACCATTTTGTTTAAAAGCCTTGGAAATACATAAGGCACAACTGGGGAACAATTCAGTGGAAGTTGCCAATGATAGGAGGCTGCTTGGGGTTATCTATACAGGGTTAGAGGAGCACCAGAAAGCATTGGATCAAAACCAGATGTCTCAAAGGGTCTTGAAGAGTTGGGGAGGTTGCGGCTCTGAATTGTTTCGTGGGGAGATTGACGCTTCTAATATGCTGATTGCCTTAGGTAGATACAATGAGGCCATTGATAAATTGAAGAATGTTATACAGCAAACTGACAAAGAGAGCGAGGATCGAGCTGTGGTGTTTATTTCCATGGCCAAGGCTTTGTGTAATCAGGAGGAGTTTGCAGACTCAAAGAGATGTCTTGAAATGGCATGTGGGATTCTTGAAAATAAAGGAGCAAACTCAGATGTAGCAGAGGCTTACATGGAAATTTCAATGCAATATGAAACCATGAATGAGTTTGAAAAAGCCATTTCCTTATTACAAAAAGCAATGGCAATGCTGGAGAAGATCCCTCAAGAGCAACATTCACTAGGAAGCGTTTCCGCGAGAATTGGTTGGCTACTTCTGCTGACTGGTAAAGTGGAGCAAGCAATTCCTTACTTGGAGGATGCCGCAGAAAGATTAAAAGAAAGCTTTGGGTCAAATCATTATGGGGTGGGCTATGTTTACAACAATCTGGGTGCGGCTTATCTGGAGTTGGATAGACCACAATCTGCAGCGCAGGTTTTTGCATATGCGAAGGATATCATGGACGTTTCTCTAGGTCCTTATCATGCGGATTCAATTGAGGCATGTCAAAACCTGTCCAAAGCTTATGCTGCCATGGGAAGGTAAGGCCAAATAGTTATTTATCATACCTTGTAATTTTCTGGCGTTTGTCGTGGTGCCTGTTTTGACCAGAATTTCATTCTGATCCTTGGCATTCATGTGGTCTGTCGTGTCATTAAGTTATATCGTTTTTGTTTCTGGCGAGACCTTTGAGATCGACTTACATGCCAAAAGTTTTTTTTTTTTTTTTTGGGGGCGGGGGCACTGTTTCAGCTCTTAAATCAACTAGTTATATTGATTTTTGTGGTTAATAGAATAGACAAATGCTATTTTCAAGGTTTAGTAATATAATAAAGAATAGTAGTGATTTGTGATTGCAACCTTTACATGTCACTGTATAGGATGATTAATCACTACTTCAACTTATCTTTTTCAGAGGTTTTTGGGCAAATAAATAGTAAACAACTGTAACCACTTATGGAATCTACTTTCTTACGGACTAGAGAGAGGTAACAAACCAGATCTTAACTTCAAATCTACATCTGGTTTAGATTAACGATACTCATCTATATACAACAGAACATTGCTAACTAAGGTTTTTTTTTTTTTTCGCTAACTAACTTTGACAACACCACTTAACCTGAAAGGGAAAAGAAATGAGGTACTGGAAAGGGATAAAAACAGTGATAGTTGTTACTTTGCTAGGATTGATTCTTTATTATTGTTGTAATTTGATTGAGAAATTACAATAGAGGTTAATATGTTCTCTTGTAAGTGCAGCAAGCCCATTTTTGTTTAGTAAAGTTTTTTGGATTAACATTGTTATAAATGGTTGCTGCTTATAAAAGTTTTTGCTGGGACATAAGACATATGAGCTATTTTATACTCCAAGTTTATCTCTTTTCCAAGATCCTTAAGAAGAGTGCTCTTTTAGTTCTGGAGGTTTCCCATTTTTGTCAACAACTGTCCGTTGGCCTAGCCAGATGAACTTGACTCTTTTTAAAAAGTGTTTGAAAGTTGTGTTTTTAAAACAAGCCCCATAAATTCTTTTGTCAATTTACTTGATTCATGAGATTGGGTGGTATTTTATGAGATGAGCATTGTTCTCTATTTCAAATTAGACTAGGAGAATTGAGATTATACCAGCAGCTAGAGTTTGCAAATATGCAAATGATATTCTACATTATATTGATTTGGTGAATCGTCTCTGCCTTTAGTTAACAAGTGTTTGTTACTGAAAACCCGCAGTTTTAGAACTTGCCATAAAAGTATGTTGAATTTACCTGACAATCAACTCTTCACCCACATCATTCATGTGCTAAAGGGCTACGTAAAAAGTGTCTCTTTATCTTGAAATTGCATGGCTACCTATTTTGCACGGTATTTGTTTGTTTGGAGTATCTTATAACTTGGTCCCTGGTATTTTGCAGCTACCAGCTCGCGATTAATTTTCAGGAGAAAGTAATTGAAGGGTGGGAAGGCCATGGTCAAAGTGCTGAGGATGAACTCCAAGAAGCTACTCGAGTTCTTGAGGAACTGAAGAAGAAAGCAGCTAGCTTTCCTCCAAACCAGCATGTCAAGAAGGCTTTGCCTTTACCCGACGTGCCTAATTCTAGACCTTCCGGTCAGTTACAAGCTGATGTTCCGGTTGGCAGGCTGAAGTAAATTGCCACTGTGTGTTCTTATGAGCTCACACTGCTTTTCTTCATTCTCCTGTATTTACTGAAATTTTTTTCAATGTCGTGTGCCAAGGTATGTAGAGAAGCTGCAACCCAACTGTAGGTTATGTGAAGTAGGGCATTTATGATGAGTGGATTTCTGTTTTGAGAACTTCATCTATACTGGCAGTGATTCAAATGCTATACTTATAGAACATTGTTGTCTGAAAAATACTCCATCCGTTCCGAAATAGCTAAGGCAGTTGCAAAACCACGCATATTTATGATGTGAGTTAATGCTTTAATTTAAATACCAGAATGACTAAAAAAAACCTTAGTCTATCATTAATGCAATGCTGTATTTATTCTCTCACTCCTTAATAAATAAGGGTATATATAGGAAAAACACAATAAATGCTGCATTGGAAATGTAAATGCCTCAGTTATTTTGAAACGAATCTTTTTGGCAACTGCCTCAGTTATTTTTTAACGAAGGGAGTATATGCTTCAGCTAACTAAATGAATTTCTGTTTTATTTTTAGCATTTCAGATAACAAATGGATTCTTCTTTTGGAAAATCTTAGTGTTCATAGCATGGTACCGGAAATCTCATGGCTGGTATGGAATAATCACGATTCTTGTTTCTCTATATGATACCTTCTAGTGATTTTATTCTAATATGGAAATATATGTGAGTTTAACATGCATTAGGGCATCAATTTGATCTTGTAGCGCTATACCTTTATTTCTACTTATTTTATTAATCAAATACAGTCTTTTGTACAGTACCTGCGCTGTACCTTTTTAAAAATCATTTATGGTACTTGGTAAATCTTTCTATGACCGTTTAATCATAAAATTCGTATTCTTTCTTTTTATTTGTTATAGGCACCACAACTAATTTACCGTGACACCGTAGTTCGAGTTAATTTTGATTTTGCACATTCAACCTTTACAAAGGTCGAATGTTGAGTTTATATTTAAAATTTTAAATGTGGAATGTACTGCTGTGGTGCCTCAAAATGTTTACACATCTTAATATTAGTTTATGTAAATGCAAATGTCTATACAACTATTGTTACCTATAAATTGTTTATCTCAGTAAATTTACATTAAAAACATAGTCATTTATAATAATACTATAAAGAATTAACAAAGTACTGTATTCATTTTGCCACACATTATTTGATATATGAAATAAATAGTAGTATGAGTTTTAAAAGGAATAATAATGAATAAATTTTTTGGTGTAAAATTTTAAATTATAAAATGAATAAGATGGACAAAGATTAACAATTTTATGGTTGTGCTGGATTTAATGTGTAGAGAGATAATCCACACCACAATATCGTCAATGATGAAGGTATCAAGTTTTACTAAATATAGACATAATTCTAACACTACACATTTTTTATAAACGGACTTATATCTTTATTGCAAGTTTCACAACAAAAAGGGAATTGTATTTGTAGCACAGGAAGAACACATATGCTGCCCCTCCCCTGACTGCCTTAAATAAATAAAATAAAATAAAAGATTTTGACTATATGCTTCGTTGTTTGTCTTGTTAAAAGATTTGAACCCACAAAACCCAGTTTATATACAATTAGCATGTAGAAAATATAGTTTGACTCAACCCAGAAAGCAATTTCCCCCCCAAAATAATATTTATACCCACCAGGCACCTTCTGCAAAATCGAATAAGAAACACAGTAGGAAGATTATCACAAACGGAGAGTATAATACAGGGTGCAGGGTGCAGGGTGCAGGGTGCAGGGTGCAGAGCCATGCCATCAGAGCTGCATAGGTAGTACTAGCCTCTCTGCAGCAAAGCAAATCGACAAACATCTTTGTCCTCTTTCTGATCCAATACTAATAAAACACCTTGTTTTTTCTCATTCATTTACAAATGAATATTCTTATTCATGCGCATATATGACCTTATTGCGATAAGAAATCATTGTCACTCTCCGTTTGTGATAATCTTCCTACTGTGTTTCTTCCTTTGAGTCATTGTTTCATACACCTTTCAGGGTTAACTTTCAAGCTAATTTCCTGTCTAATCTAAATGGATTCTGTTTTGAGCCTAGAAGCCGACGAAGAAATTACTCGTCGGATTCAGAACCTCTGCTTGATTGGAAAACTCATATGGAATAGCAGAGCACTATCTCCAGTGTCTGTTAAATCAATCACCAAAATTCAATGGAGGTGTAACAAAGATTACACGGTATCTATTATCCAGCCTAACTTGTTCATGTTTTCCTTCCAAGACTGTGAAGATTTCAAAACGGTTATATCCAACACCCCTTACACTATCAGAGGAATTCTTCTACTTCTCTCCCCTTGGGTTTCCGCTAAAGTCCCATCTGAGTTTCAATTTTCCTATTCTCCTTTCTGGGTTCAAGTCCATAATTTGCCATTCAACTGTTTCACCGAGGAAAATCAGCTTAAAATTGCTCAACTTTTGGGAAAGCCATTACGTTTGGATGAACTTGTGTATGATGATTTTGTTTGGAGGAAGTATCTCCGGATTCGGGTGAATTTGGATATACGGAAGCCATTGCCTCCTGGATTTTGGCAAAACCGTTCCGGTTTGCCTGATATATGGATTGAATTCAAGTATGAGAAATTAGGGAATTTCTGTTACAAATGTGGATGCATTGGTAAACATCACTACAACAACTGCGAGTTTCCTCAAGGGAAAGGCTGTTATGGTCCATGGATGAGGGCTGAGCCATTTGTTGGTAACAATCGAGGTGGTTGGAATAGGGGCGGCGGCGGCTCTTCTTCTGTTTCAGGTGGAGCAATGGTTGTTCGGAATCGGAACACAGATTCAGAGCGTGTTCGGAGCAGGAGATTTATGCAAGGAAATGGAAACCGTTTTGTTGATTTGGTTGAATTGGATGAAATCGAAGCTGCAGTGCTGATTCCGGCAGACCGCACGGAGGTGGGAGAGAAGGTTGAATCGGAGGAACGACACTCTTGTGACGACGACGATGGTGCCGGTGGTGGTGTTGTACCATCCAGGTACGGTACTGCTACCCTATTATTTATTATTTATTTATTTCGGAAAGCTGTACCATATTAATGAAGTTATTCAGGGCCAAAAAAAAGCAGGATGAGATCGCCTGTCCATTTGTGTATCTAATTTATTGTTATAAGTAAAAGCTACGTAGTTTCACGCAGATATTTTTTGGATCTTTTTTTTTTTTTTTTCATAAATTTTAGTCAAAAAAGATCTGTACATAAAACTACGTAGTTTTTTTAAGCCAATCGAAATTGAAACATTTAAATTAGACAGGTGATCTCAACCCCAAAAAACAACAACTTTATACTATTATTTTTTTGTTATAATATCCATTTTATCAAACACTGTTGATACAATTTATATAAAATTAGCTTAAAAAGAAAATGCATGATTTGTAAAGGTGATGAGATGAAACGTTGAAGCTAAAAATATACAAATCTTGCTCAAAAGTAGTGTTGTTAAACGAACAGAGCTGTTAAGTGAGCAATGCTCGTGTTCGAACTGTTAGTGTTAAGTGATCGTTTGTTCGTTTAAACTAACGGTAGAAGCTCGAACATGATTGTAGGCTCGTTTACTTAACGAACGAACGAGAGCTTGGTTCGCGAACGTTCGATTATGTTCGCGAACGTCTTTATATAAATCATCAATTTACTGATAACCCGACTTAAAGGATAATTCGTTCGTTCATCAAATAGAACATATGATTGAATTTATATAATAGTTAGTATTCTTATAGTAATTTTTGTTGTGTAATATATGTAATTTTAATGTATAACTTGTTATTTTTACATTTGAACTTTATGTTTTATATCTTAACGAACCGAACTCGAGCCAAAAGACCAAAAATATGTTTAACGAGCCGAGCTTGAACATGAGCTCGAACATTTCATATTTTAAACGAGCCGAGCTCGAACATAATTTTTTGTTCGTTTAACAAACGATCGAGCTCGAGCTCGAACCACCAATACTCGGCTTGACTCGGCTCGTTAACAGCTCTACTCAAAATAAATCGTGAAAACAAAAGGAATAATAAAGTTTGTATATCTATTGTTTTTTAATTTACTCATTTCGTTACAAAATAAACCATGTAGTTGTCAGAGTTATTTGTTCTATTTTATATGAGATAGTTATATTTTTAAGTATTTATTGTACTTTTAGTTGTTTTACTTTTATTTATTACAACACGAAAGATAAAAAAGAAAGATAAATTAATTATACTTCAGGACTTTTTAAACATTTCATTCTTAAAGTGTAAAGTCACACGTCTGTAAAGTAATACGCTCATCCATATAACTATGAGACATAAAGTCTTGTCAACTCGGATTAGCCCTTTTAGACTAAGCGAGGACGACGGGCTAAGTAGTTGACCGGATCATTAGGACTCATTAAACGCTACCAGACCCGGGATCTGGGGCGTTACATAAAATCAATGCATTAATTCATTTCGTTAATATGTGTGTTTTTTTTACAAAGGAGGAAGTATTTTATAACTTGCATAGTTGTTTGTAATATTGTATCATGTTATTTCAGTTATATCAGTGGGAGATATTGAACCTCCTTCTTGCAACAGATTCTTCTTACACAGGTTGATCAAGAACATCATATCTGCTGTAATCATAATAGCCAACAGCAAGATCATATCGTCTCGCGTGGCATCTGCAGATGCATGGGAGAAGGACAACTGGAGCTTTCTTGTTTTAATGGCTGCTTACTTGTTGTACCTGGTCAAAGCTTTTGTGCATTCCATCCGTTGCATAAGCCTCTCATCTGGATCCGGCTCTGCTGACACGCGTCTACGAGTCAAAGGCCACTACAATTCCAATGGCATCAGAGAGATCCTGCTTTTTCTCTTAGTTTTCTTGTTGCTCAATTTCTGCTGTTGATCATTTTCACCACACCACACTGAAACTTTTTTTTTGTTTTGTTTTGTCTTTTTCTGAAAAATGATCATATATATGGTGCTTTAGAGAGTAGATTACCGGTGGTTTTGAGGTTTCATACAAGTGATTTAGAGCTAGCTCAAGAAACTCGATCATATATGTAATTAATGCCTTGTGATCCCGTACGAAGGCCTACTTAGCTCATGGAGCTCTTTTTTGGTACAAATATTGGTGTGTTGTGTGATCAACACATTATGGTTTTACATGCTTCATTGCCTGGGTCTCATCCCACCAAATAGTTACGCATAACGATTGACACAACATGCTTGATTGTGTGAGTTTCGTATCAATCAATGTGTCGTATATTATAATTAATAATGTAAAAATATGTCGTGTCATCGATATAACACAACTCTTGCGACAATAGCATTGCCCGTACTCAATAGCCTATCATTCTTTTAGTAAAATAAAGAAGAATGCAGGGTAGACCAGACTTTGACCCGACCTGACGCAGTTCACGAGGAGAGTCAACAGTCTTCCTATAAATAACTTAGCTCCAAAGCCTCAAAAGGTCTTTCATTTCAGACTTTCATACAGATTTGTCTCCAGAGAGAGAGCGTCCTCTATCTCCTAATCTTCCGTGTTTGTTCATTGTGTAGGTCCTAATGTCCTATTGATGGATATATGAATCTCTCGTAATCCATGATGTAAAAGTCCATTGCAATCATTTGTTATGACCAGCTTCTTCTTGTCTAGAGACTCGGGCGTTTCCAATAACATTACCAGTTTTGAGTTGTCGATTCACCTTGACTGTATTGATTACTCATTACAACAAGCAAGGCAATAACTACTACTACCAGTCCGGGAGCATTCTAAACACTCTTGACATAGAAACAGCGTAATGTACATTAAGATTGTTTCGATTAGTATACAATAATTTTCATGGCAGTCGTGACTGTGCCACACTATCATAGAATTTGATAGGTCTTTCGAGGTGGTGACCGAAAACTGGCCCAATGATTATTAAAGATGCAACACCAACAAGAGTTTTCTAAAGTTGGAGTCGTCTAGAGTCAAAGTAACTTATTATACTTTCTAGACTTGTATAAAATAAGCATCTTAAGGAGCAATTTTAAGAATATTGTTGGGACAGTCTAAAAAATGCTTTGTAACTGTTGGATCAAAATTATCTCCACCTTCAGATCATTGGTGATATTATATAAATAGGTGATAGGTGGTCATTTGGAGAACAAGCAAGTAACATAAGAGAGTTATAGAAAGCAGAGTGTAAAAGTGTCTTTCCTTGCTTGTGTATACCTTTTTTTTATCAGTAAAATATTTACTTGTTTAGGTAGTATGATGTTTGAGGGGCTAAGCCCACCCGAAATCCGTTGCATCGTCTTAGCTCAGCCCACATGATCACTAGACCATCCCAACATTAATTCAGTCCTCCATCCTTGTTTCTGTTCATATCGATTAATCTCTTTCTCAAATTTATCATTGACATGCAATAACTAATTTATTCACCATTACTTGATGTTTGAAGCAAATATCATATTGTTATTCTCTTTGCTCAACTAGGAGAAGACTTGAACACAACCCTAAGATGTCCAGCTCTTTAAATTATGGTTTACTTTTCTTTAACGGCTTGCATAGACATCTAAGATGTCCAACTCTTTAAATTATGGTCTACTTATTCTTTAACGGCTTGCATAGACATCAAGTAGCGAGGTTTAATATTAACTAGCATATATTGTGTTGTTTGTCTTCACTACAAAAAAAAGGTAACACATGATTGGACTATGGTGAAAATCGTAAAGAAACTTGAATCAAATGAAATAACAGAATCGAATGCCATAAATTGTTAACTCATATATAATTCTTCATGAATATTCAAAAACAAGAAGATGGTTACAATTTATTGGGAGAAATTCATGAAATCGATGATTGGACTATTGCATAGACATAAATGATTAATATGAAACTTGAATATAGACATAGATGATATAGATGATATATATATGACCTATGAATATAGACATAGATGATATATATTGTGTTGTTTGTCTTCACTACAAAAAAAAATTGTATATCATGATTGGACTATGCCGAAAATCGTAAAGAAACTTGAATCGAATGCCATAAATTGTTAACTCGTAAATGATTATTCATGAATATTCAAAAACAAGAAGAAGGTTACAATTTTATTGGGAGAAATTCATGAAATCGATGATTGGACTATTGCATAGACATAGATGATACTCCCTCCGTTCGAATTAGAAGCTTGTTAATGGCTTTGTCAAGTTATTTCAAATCATTTAGATCATATAATAAAGACTAAACACTAAGCCAGGCCTTAAAATGCAAAACTACACAATACCGATTTTGGCACGCACCACACCGTTTGGCCGGCTCCAAAGCGGCGGGACATTCTGCTTTTGTTCTGTTGACTTTGGTCGGCGCCAAATAATCAAAAATTGTCCTAAAACTCGCATATTTTCTTCAATTGTGTCCCAAGCCGTGCAACAACCTTGCAACGAAATCTAACACACATAAATGCACCAAAATGGTGCAAAACTACTACCAAACTTTAAAAATATCAAAATTCAATATGAAGATCCTTTTACCTTGATTTTGAAGCTAATGCTTCCAAATTGAAGATGCCAACAAAACACATTGATGAATTTCAAATGGACCTAAACACCAAGAATTCTATACTTAATTAACAACCCTTAAAGGCTTCTAAACAATCAAGACTACGATTAAGACGATTCTGAACTCTATTTCCTACGGAAAAACTCAAGATTGGCAGCCATTTGACGAGTTTCAAGAAAAACTAACAATGAAAGAGATTCAACAAAACTTTTCATTCACTCTTTATAATATTGGGATGACATTGTGTTCTTTATATATAATGCAATAAGCTTAACAAACTTAGCTTTCATCTAACTGATTTTTAAACTACTTCCTAATTGAAAATGACCAATGGTGTTTGTGATAATACTTAGAACTTTCAACTACAATAGCTTTTGGTTTGCTCCTGAGTCCTGACCATGAACCTTCTTTGCTTTTAATTTGTTGAAACAATGATTACTACCATTTTAATTATTTCCTAGCATGAAAAGAAAACGTTCCACTTTGAATGGACTTCGTTATTCAGTAAAAGACTTTTTATACGATGAAAGTTTGAAAGAGATAGAAGTATTAGTTTTATGGTGATTATGAATCATTACTTGCTCCATTAATCTAAATTTTAGTAAAGAGGCAAAAGTTAATATGAGAATATATATTTTTATAAACAGTAGATTCTTCATTTTATTAAAATTCTATTCTATGATCACCAAATATATTTGATTTAGGACTATTTCAAAATTTATGAAAAAAAGGTTCGCCCAACTTGAAGAGGGGAAATACTTGTGTGAAGAGGAGGGTCTAACGTACAAGAAAAAAAAAAAAGAGGGTCCTATTCCGTCTCTACGACCATTTTAAAATTTCAATGATTTTATGATGGCTCAGTCACACAATGTCATCTGTAACCATGGACAAATAGTGAAATATGATTGGTTCCAGACCATCAAATTTTATGGAGAAAAAAATGATTCTAACCGTATATTCTCAAGTAGTTGAAGAAATATTTTCTCAAGTATGTGTGATCTAACCACACGACAGAAGGTGAAAATAATCTAACCGTATATTATTTTTTCAAAACCGCAACGCTCAATCTCTTTTATCCAATGAATTATGCCATTGTAAAAATAAAAATAAAATTACGTAAAATACTTTGGATTGGCGTTCAGGTGTATGTTAAAAAGGAATGGTGAGAGTGAAACGGAAGCGGAAAAAAAGGGCAAAACGGAATATGCCTAAGCAGATTCTACCCCCATAAACACAGCCGTGCGTGCATCATGGACCCCCTTATAAGTAAAGCGTAATCGTCTCATTCAATTCCCATCCCCACAAAATTCTAATACCCAATTCCGCTACTTTTCGAAACTACAGGGCTCCATTTCCCACACACTCTCTTTCTCTTCCCCATCTTTCTAACAGGTCTGTCTCTTCTTCTTCTTCTTCTTTATTACAGTATATATTCTTTATTTTTTCACTCTTTGTTTTACTCTCTATTTTGTAGTACATTCACATTTGACTTCTTGTTTTGTCCTTTTGTATCATATTTCATGCAAAGGTGCTGTTTTTTTCCCCCTATTCCTGTTAAAATGGAGGCTTCTTTTCATATGTAAATCTCTGTTTTGTCTTTTTCAATCTTGTTCGCTATCAATCAAGATAACAAAAATGATACTGTTTCAATTTTTTTCTTTTTGATTTAAGCCTTTTTCTTTCCTTTCCTTTTCTTTTTCTTTTTCTTTGACAAAAAATCCCTTTTTGTCAATTCAACAAATTTCAACCCGTTTCTTGAATTTTGGACATCCTTATCGTTTCGTAAAAATAAAAAAAATATATATATATATATAAAAAATTACATCCTTATCGTAAATTATCTATATTTTTTTTTTTAACCGAAACCTTTTCCTAATATAGTTATGTATTGGACTTAGTTAGACTTGCCTTTTCCGATTACTTTCTGGAAAATCCAATTAGTGATAGTTGTTTTTTTTAATTATTTAATTTAAAATTCAATCGGTAATTGTTTCTTGTTGATTTATACTGTTTTCTGATAACAAAAATTGAATTAATTCTTCGCAGAAACCATTAGGGAGGAGAAAGGAGATAAAAAGAGAAAGAGAGTGTAAGCAGAAACATAAAGGCCTTTCAATTCAATGACTGAGGGAAACGATAATAAGAATAATTTGAAAGTGCTTAATGCACTCGATTCCGCAAAAACACAATGGTATCACTTCACGGCGATCATCATCGCCGGTATGGGCTTCTTCACCGATGCCTATGATCTCTTTTGCATCTCTCTCGTCACCAAGATGCTCGGCCGTATCTATTACCACAAAGACGGTGCCCCGAAGCCCGGTTCTTTGCCTCCGAACGTGTCTGCTGCCGTTAACGGCGTCGCCCTTTGTGGGACCCTCGCCGGCCAGCTCTTTTTCGGTTGGCTCGGAGACAAGCTTGGAAGGAAAAAGGTGTACGGGATCACCTTGATGCTGATGTGTTTGTGTTCAATTGGTTCAGGGCTTTCTTTTGGGCATGATTCTAAAGCTGTTATGACTACACTCTGTTTTTTCCGTTTCTGGCTCGGGTTCGGCATCGGCGGCGACTATCCGCTTTCCGCCACCATCATGTCTGAATATGCGAACAAGAAGACACGTGGAGCTTTTATTGCAGCTGTGTTTGCTATGCAAGGTTTTGGGATTTTAGCTGGTGGGATTTTCGCTATGATCATTTCTGCAGCTTTTAATGCCATGTACCCTGCTCCAGCATATGAGGTTGATCCAATTGCCTCTACTATCCCACAAGCAGATTATGTATGGAGGATAGTTGTAATGGTGGGTGCTTTACCTGCATTGCTTACTTACTATTGGAGGTTGAAGATGCCGGAAACTGCTCGTTACACCGCCCTTGTAGCCAAGAATGTGGAACAAGCTAATAAAGATATGTCTAAAGTATTGAATTCTGATATCGAATCAGAGCCCCAAAAAGCGGAGCCAAAAGAAACTGAGAATTCAGGTGATTCATTTGGTTTGTTCTCTAGTGAGTTTGTCAAGAAACATGGTGCCCACTTGCTTGGAACAACATCGACTTGGTTTTTGCTTGATATTGCATTCTATAGCCAGAACTTGTTCCAAAAAGACATCTTTACAGCAGTTGGATGGATCCCACCAGCAAAGACAATGAATGCAATTACAGAAGTGTTCACTATAGCAAAAGCACAAACACTTATTGCGCTTTGCAGTACAGTACCTGGTTACTGGTTCACTGTCGCTTTGATTGATAGAATAGGAAGATTTTGGATTCAAATGGTGGGTTTTGCAATGATGACAATCTTCATGTTTGCACTTGCTTTTCCTTATGATCATTGGATTCAACCAGGACACCATATTGGCTTTGTGGTGTTGTATTCACTCACATTCTTCTTTGCGAATTTCGGGCCTAATGCTACTACATTCGTCGTCCCTGCGGAAATCTTTCCAGCTAGGTTGAGATCAACTTGTCATGGTATCTCAGCTGCATTTGGTAAGCTAGGAGCGATTATTGGGGCTTTCGGGTTTTTGTATCTAGCTCAAAATCAGGACAAGGCTAAAGCAGATGCAGGGTATCCAGCAGGAATTGGGGTAAAGAATTCGCTTATACTGTTGGGATGTATTAACTTTGCGGGATTGTTGTGCACTTTATTGGTACCGGAATCCAAGGGGAGATCACTGGAGGAAATGTCTGGTGAAAATCAACATTCTGGAAATGGGGAAGCATGAATGAGCGTGTAGTTTGGTGTTGTTCATGCTCCGCCAATTTCCTTTCTTTTGGAGTTTTGACTCCAAGTTGTTTCTTTGTTTTTTTGATGGAGGTACCGACCTCCATCCACATATTTGTACACACTTTAGCTCCCAACCGCACGTCTTTTATTTTGAAAAAAGAAAACAAAAAAATCAGACAAGCATACACCACACAACAGCATTTCGGGGATGATTTCAGTAGAAGGCTTGTTGCCTTAATCATTATTGTTTTTTTAATGGTTTTTAGCAGGAGAAATTTATGGTTATTATTCTAAATCTTAGTTTACTGGTTTTTTTTATTTTTTTAATTTTTTAATTTATAAATCTTAATTAATCCATTACATAAATAGTATAAGAAACTAAAAATTTAAAAAAGTGGTATTCCGATAATGCCTAATTCATTTCACTGCTTCACGATAAATTAATGAACACGTCTCAATTTTCAAAAAAAAAGGTTTTGAAGTCAAGCACTCATCAATATAGAGTATGGGGAGAATTTCTCATAAACAAGAGAAGATGGGAGTTAAAACTTATTACTAATGGTGCATTTGGATTGCTGGAATATAATGGAATGGAATGAAACTGATGGAATAGAATGGAAGGAAGTGATTTCATTCCTATGTTGCACATGCAATGGAATGAAATGTTTGAGATTCCAGAAGATGTGCCAAGTGACACGGTTAGTGATGGGCATGCGTGATGATGAGTGTGGTAGGTGCATGGTGGTGGGGCATGCGGTGGTCGGTAGTGGCGGATGATGTGAGGTGTGCGAGACGCACTGAGGAGGCAGAAAGTCCGTTTTTACGTTATGGGGCTTGGTGCAAGCGCACCAGAAGCCAGTGCAAGCGCACTAGCTCAGGAGAGTGTTTCTGGTTGCTCAGTGCAAGCGCACTAAAGCTCAGTGTGGGCGTACTGCCCTTGTTTTTGGTGTTTAGGCTGTTTTAAGCCCCGAGTCTAGTTTTAAATGTTGTTTCTTGATCTAATAACTTTAAATGAACATGAACAAGCCATGATTAAACTTCTGATGCGTTTGGTTCCGGCACCGAATGTACTCTTCCTAAGAGTTGAAGTTCGGGACCGTCGGAAGAGTATGATTGGATTGTGTTTTGATTGATTAGTATTCATCATATGCATCAGTATATATCTTGCTAGGCTTGTTCGTGTCTAGTGGTTCTAAGTAAGAGAGTAGGAGATGTGAGGGAGTTTACTTGAAAGTACATAGCTGGCTAGTTAATAACTAATAACAAACATACTTGCCTAGTTAAAAGAATAAACAACATGTCATTCTTGGAAAGGCACAAGGTCATATTGCGATGTGTGGGCTATTTGGATAAAGCGAGTAACTTTGCTAGCCTTTAAAAGGAACTGGGAGTGGAGAGACCTCATGAATACTGGCCTCGAAGGGACACTGGGAGTAGAGGGACTTCACCGAACGTGTCCGCTACCGGGCTTTCTCCCGTGGCTATTGGTGTGATCCACTGATAGGTTGCAAACGATATCTCGTGGTGGATATTCATCATGCGTAGTGCCCTCGAATGCGGTTGTAGCAAAGATAAGCTAAGCTAGAAACTAATAGTCACAACATGTTGATGAGTACTAAGCGAACCCTAAAGTTTGAGTCGGTCTCACAAAGATAACTTAATAACAATAATTTGAACCTTTCGTTGTAAGACTTAATTATACTTTAGCTTCTCACTCTTGCTAAGTAATTTGTACTCACCCTCTACTAGCTCCGTAGTATATCCTCACACAAATAAGGTTTGTTACATCAATACCAAAGGACCATACGCATGGTGAAAATGCACCAAAACATAGTTCGCACCACTCTGGGGGCATGGACTCATGTTCCATGTTGGAGTTACACGTTGTCCCGTAGGAGTAGTAAGTATCCCATGCTTCGACATAAAAAATGTGCCTCACCAACGATATTGACATTTTAGCTTTTAGACATTCACAAATGTATTTACGAGTTAAGTTCGAACCACCTGATTTATTCACATAAATGGCTTCTTAGGGACTTCAGTCCTCGACATCTAGTTCGCTTACCTAAAGACATTGTAATGAGGATCAAAGACTACTAAGTCAATGTCCCGCAAGACCTAAACAACGTCTTCCGGTGCTCCCACCTTCTCCCCGCAGAGGGTCTCAGTTGTGGTGCTAAGCCAAGGTTACCAGAAGTCGTAGTTAGACATTGTCAATTAACATATAATATTTCAAAAGAACATGCAAACCACATCGTATAGTGTAATACACATAAAAGCAAATGATTAACATATTACACTCTTACCGTAATACATATATATATACCACAATTTTACTATAACCATTAAACATATATAGTATTTTTTTGTGCACACCTCTTTAGTATATAAATTAAATACAGTTACTTACCGTATATAATATCCATTAACTCAATTTTATCAATAATTCTCTTTTTTTTCCCTGGAAGTAAGATACATATAAAATTTGTTATTAATATATTTTCTCTTCTATTTTCTTTTTTTTTTCTCTCCTACGGGTGAAATTTTAAAATACATCCTCCTACGGTGATAGACCGCAAGTTCCCTATCTCAATTTTTTTTCTGCAGCAACTAACCTACTGTACCACCTATTTTTTTTATTTTTTTTTATCCTTTCGTCTATTGTTTCCCAGGCACCGTTTAAAAAAAATAAAATAAAATAAAATAAAATAAAAACCCATTCAAGAACAGCAAAATAAATAAATAAAAAACATAATTAAATCCGGTTGAACACCCAAAATCCGTTTAAAAACACCCCTTACCTTAGCAAATTCAAAAGAAATTCCAAAGCAAAATTTGAAGCAAACTGTGTCCTCTACGAACAACCTACAATCAATAAATGATATTCTACGATTAAAACAGCCCTTAACATTATTAAAACTCGAACTTTTATCAAGAACGATGAAGATTATGATTTTAGGGTTTAAACAAAAACTCACTGAATTGCAAATAGTTAACGTGGAAACGTTCATCTCGACGAGACGATGATTTCCGTCTCCTGCGGTCTGCCCAAAATCCTGACAGAATTGCCCCACGATTGGAGATTCCCTTCCTCCGCTTCCTGGCAACTCTGCGTTGCTTCCAACGCATTTCTTCAAATTTGCCGTCGCTTTTTTTTTTCCCCCTCCCTGAATTTTCCGTGAACATTAATATGAGAGGATTATGTGGATTATTACCCTTTTTATATCTTTAATTAAATTAAATCCTTTTTAAATAATTAATTTAGGTAAATAGAAATTAGGTTAAATAAATAATTAAACCCTATTTACCATCTTGCCCTTACCAAAAATATGGGTGTTACATCCCTCCCCCCTTAAAACAAGTTTCGTCCTCGAAACTTAACATAACTAGGAGGTACTTGAACTCTAAAACTTCGCAAAACATCTCGTCTTCTTACTCTCATGTCGTCTTTGCCGGTGTATGACTGCTTCACTTAACCAAGATTAGTTGTACGCCTTCCTTCTTAACTTTCTTCATCTTCTATTCTAAAGAGCACTTGATTCTTCCGCGTAGGTCAAGATCTCCTCAACCAATTTAAGTTCAATGCTTGCTTCCACATCAATGTCGGTTAAGCATTTCCTTAACACTGACGTATGAAGGACGTTAAACTCTCGTGAAAGGGATTCTGGTAACTCCAAACGGATAAGCCAAAGGTCCGAATTTAGCCAAGATCATGTCATTGGGGCTTATTTGCATGTCTACCCAAATCGTCTTACTCCTTTTAATTGGGAACATCTTTGGATACACTTTATCTTCAACTTCAAACTCTAACAGTCTTCTTCTTCCCTCTCCCCAACTCTTCAATCTGTCTTGAGCCATCTCGAGGTTGCGACGGTCCACTTTAATCTCCTATCTGGCTTGTTGTATCAACTCTGGTCTTGTAATCTATCATTGTTCCACTTTAGCCTAGAAAACTAGCGTTTGATGCTTTCCTCAATGCAGATCTTCAAACAGTGACATCTGGATGTTGGCGTGGTAACTGGTGTCATAACCAAATCTGCTTTCTCTTTCTTCATGGAAGGCCTCTAGCATTTGTGTTTCAACTCTCTACACATGTTGGTTGCCCCGGCATGGATTGCAAACACTACCTTGTGGGCTTCATTCTTCACTTTCTTTCTCAGATCTTCCACATTAAGAGCACAAGGCCTATTCTAGTACTAAAGGTTGCCATCTTCAACTAACTTGTAACCACTGGCTGGTTTGGTTCTGGCCACTTGCTTGTAATCAACCATAGTTGGATCCTCATATTGTTTCTTCATTCTTTGATCAACTCTATCGGATCTTGCAAACAATGGTACGACACACTTTACTTCTGTTTGCTGATTGAATCATGAATGCTTAAACTTTCCAACTGATCCGCAACTCTTGGCACAATTGACTCATTTCGATTTCATCTACTATCACTACGTCACAAGCTTGCTGAAGAAGTGCAAGTATCCCAGCTGAAGGATTCCTAAAACTTTTCGGGAAGGAAGAAACACGCATTTTTCATACCTTCTCTCTGACAGTCTAATCCAATTCTTATGCCAATAAGGGTTATCTTGGAGAACAAATAAATTTGAAAAGTGACAAGTTGAGTACCAGGGTGGTGTATCAACTTGGCAAGCCGAAGAGAGGCATAATGTACTTGAAATGAGGGAGGTTTCTTGGGCTGCAATCCAAGACAAAATGACTCCAGGTTGAGGTAAGTAAGAGATAAGTTCAAGATTGAAGGATGAGCATTGTATCGTACTATAAAAGATAACCGCCAAAAGGAAATCAAAAGGATTATCTTGTAGATGAAATTCTTTTAAGAAAGTGAGATTCTACAAGATACGGTGGTCGGCAAAGAAACTCAGACCGCTAAAGGGGATATAGAGAGTTTTTACCTAAGCCATTAAAAAGTGGGGATGTTAAGAGAAACATCACATGATGGTCTTGGGAACATTTTATAAAAGTTGGAAAATAACATTGGACTTCAGAATGTCTGGCATGTGACCTTAATCGTTAACGATTTGATAAACAAAATGGTTGTTGGCGAACTAGGAAAGTCCTCAGTTCGCATGAAGGTTGTAGAGGGATCATCCCACAACAGAAAAATAAAACAAAATCGCAAGGTCCAGCACCTGTAGCCAAAACAGCTGAGAACTCCAGAAGAGGGTAAAGATCCCAACATGAAGAAGTTACGGGCCAAAACGAGCATACCAAAAGGTCTTAGGAAGGAATAAAACTTGTCAATAAGTGTCCAAGTTTGCATCAAAGAGAGGTTATGTCAAGATTGAAATGGGGTAGAAATTTCTTCAAGGTAATGTAAAGGAAAATCAAAAGTTTTTTTAAAAAAAAAGGGTCTGCAATAAACAAGTGTTTTTTTTAAGGGGAAAAGACACTTAAGAAATGTCGAACACGCAGATTCCATTAAATTAATTCAAACTTTCAAGAGAAGTTAACAAGATCATTGATGGTCCGATTCGAGGGTTCAAGGTTGCACTACTCGGGGGGAATCACACGGTGCCAAGGAAATGAGAGGTCAAGGTTATTCCTTATACAGGGCTTGAAAGAAAAGGTTAGAACAAAACATACATTTCAACCGGTGTAACAAAACAAGGGGGAAAAAACATCAAAATAGAAGACGGAATGTCAAGAGGTGTGTATGGCAGCTCATGGCTCTAAATGGCCCAATAGAGATTTAAAACGGAAAAGATACAAGGTGCATTATCCTAGAATGAAATTAATAGAAGTTTTGGAGTTCCAATTTTCGTTGGCTAGATAGGTCCGGAAGGCATCCTGGCAATGACTACTTTCTCTGGTCTGACATAAATTGCTAGAAGGTTAAGGGTAAGTAATTGAAATGGGATGTCAAGGATTAAAATCTGACTGGCAAAAAGGAGATATGCATACCCTAAAAGAACATTTAGCATTAGGTGAAAAGGCTACAACATCGACATTACCCTTAAGAGGGAAGCTAAGAACGAACACAAATAAGGAGAATGTTTTAACATCGGAAGGTTTAATCAAATTTGAAATTGAAAGAAAGTATGGGAAGTGCAACAATTCAAAATTAGAGGGGATTTGTTTTCTTAAATTCGAAAGTAAGGAAGGTAAGAGCTGGTGCAAAGGAAAACTTATGAAGATATGTCTGTGAAATCATTCATGACAGAAGATGTGGAGAAGTTATTGAACTCAAGGTCCTCAAGAAAGGAATCAAATGGGAAGTAATTTACTAGAAAATGCATGATTGAAGAAAGGCATAAAAGGATTTGAACTTCATGCATGGCATACTAGACTGTAACGTCTTGGTGCTTGTTTATAGCTGCAAAAGAAACAACAATTAACTCTACAAGCATCCTAATACAAGACTTAACCATATGAAGGTCAAACTTCAGGGAAACTTCTAGTTAATAAAAATCATAACTTACTACTCTCTTAACCCTAACCCTAAGTCAAGAGGTGAGGATTCCTTTTAGGTTGTTGTGTATGAGATTTACTCCATACCTGTCATTATCGGCTTGTGTAGCCCAAACGAAAAGGGGTTTTAGTACGATAAAAAGAGAAAGTATTTAGGTACGGGGGTTTTCAAGAATATGACAAAATATTAGAATTCTTGAATGAGAGAGAGTCGGTCAAAAACAATTATTCTCGCCGAATGCACAAGCTGTCAAAAATTTCAGATTAATAAACTCTGATTTGTATTGTGTATTGCGATCAAACGAAAGGGAATTTGAACATAATTCCAAAAGGAAAGTTGTAGATAAAATTTTTTTCTGAAACATATCAAAATTTCAGGTCATTTGAAGGTATTTAATATGCTCAAAACAGAAGAAGAAGTGAAAGTTCTGCTGCAGATTTTCTGGACAGCGTGTCCAGCATTATCATGAATTTCTGAACAATCCATAATGATTATCGAGTTGATGTAAAAAGAGAAATTGTAAAAAAGACAATGGTCTATATTGTAAAAAAAATCCAGAATTTGTGGAGCAGGGGAAATGGTTTTAATTGAATGGCAAACACGGAAATAAAAAGCATTCACTCGTGTTGGATAAAGCCAAACACGAGAATGATGAAAACTATGGCCAAAGCAAGAGACCTTAAACACTAATAATTGAAACGAGTGAGAAGCATCTGGAAGGGCTAGAACTTTATATGGAGTAGAACCCATCTCGAGCAAATCAATGTCAAAGAATTTTGATGGGCACAAAGCAAGTAATATTGAAAGAGGAAATTGTAGAGTTGAGCCAAATATCGTTCTCTACAAAGTTAGTCCAAGCCAATAGTAGGCTTAGATTTTGAGGTGTAAAAGAAAGTGGAGAGGTCACAATAGGGAGTTTAAGGAAAATTCAACCATGAGAACCTCAACATAAGATGTAGGCATAAGACTCTGATCCCAAAGCATTGCTTAATGGAGTTTCACTTAATCCTAGTTGACATGATTGGGTTTAGAGACTTTATCCATAAAGGATTCATTGCTTAACGGACTATCCTAAGGGGGTCCACACTTAAAAGATCTAACTCCAAGATTCTCATCTTACGTTTCTAAACATGACTAGACCCGTCTTAAGAGTTTAAGTCATATGCAGTGGCGTAACTTGCCGCTCTGATACCAACTGTGACGCCCCTGTCCCGGATACCGAGTTTTTATCCGGAAAAGAACGCCCGGCACGCATATAATTAAAATTTAATCCAATTATATACGTAAGTCTTACGTAGTCAAACATCAGAGAACAAGGCGGAAGACAAAACGGCATACTCGGGTAACCAAAACAACTAATAAACGATCAAAAGTAATACATGCTGCAACTATTACATCATCAAGACTATCTTTAACCATTAAGTACAATATGTCCTTTACAACTTGATAACCATAAACCCAATTCATTAGTTTCTATCAATACAAGGATGAGAGGATCTATACCCAAATTGAAATACTAAAAATAAATAACAGTAGACGTCATCGGCATCATCTCCGGGTCACTCCTCAATGGCCTCGAAAACGACATACAAAAACACCACCTTCTCTCGGGGGACAAGAGAGAAGAGGGGTAAGTACATACGTACTTATTAGGAGTAGAAGAAAATACAATAAATAACAATAAAGACATATACATATAACATAGCATCATCTACATTCACTACCACATAGGTTGTAATAGTAGAGCTCTCTCACCCTTTACTAGCTCCGTAATATATCCTCACACAAATAAGGTTTGTTACATCAATACGAAAGGACCCTATGCATGGTGAAAATGCACCACAACATGGTTTGCACCGCTCTGGGGGCATGGACTCATGTTCCATGTGGGAGTTACACGTTGTCCCTAGGAGTAGTAAGTGTCCTATGCTTCGATATCAAAAATGTGTCTCACCAATAACATTGACATTTTAGCTTTTAGACATCCACATATGTATTTACGAGTTAAGTTCTAACCACCTGGTTTATTCACATAAAAGACTTCATAGAGACTTCTAGTCCTAGACATCTAGTTACGCTACCTAGCACATTGTAAAATGATCAAAGACTACTAAGTCAATGTCCCGCAAGGCCTAAACAACGCTTTCCGGTGCTCCCACCTCTCCCCAGAGAGTCTCGGTTATGTAGTCTTTGAGCCAAGACTACCAGAAGTCGTAGTTAGACAATGTCAATTAACATATAATATTCCAAAAGAACATACAAACCATATCGTATTGTGTAATACACAGAAAAACAAATGATTAATATATTACTCTTACCGTAATACATAGATACCACAATTTTACTATAACCATTAAACATATATAGTATTTTGTTGTGCACACCTCTTTAATATATAAATTAAATACAGTTACTTACCTTATATAATATCTATTAACTCAAATTTATCATAATTCTCTTTTTTTTTTCCCTGGAAGTAAGATACATATAAAACTTGTTATTAATATATTTCCTCTTCTATTTTCTCTCTTTTTTTTTCCCTACGGTGATAGACCGGGAATCTTTTTTTTTTTTCCTCCTTCTGCAGCAACTAACCTATTGTACTACCTATTCTTTCTTTTTTATATCCTTTCGTCTATTGTTTCCCAGGCACCGTTTAAAAAAATAAAATAAAAAAACAACCCATTCAAGAACAGCAAAAATAAATAAATAAAAACATAATTAAATCCGGTTGAACACCCAAAATCCGTTTAAGAACACTCCTTACCTTAGCAAATTCAAAAGAAATTCCAAAGCAAAATTGAAAGCAAACTGCGTCTCTACTTAACAACCTCTGATCAATAAATGATATTCTACGATTAAAACAACCCTTAACATTATTAAAACTCGAAATTTTATCAAGAACGATAAAGATTATGATTTTAGGGTTTAAACGAAAACTCACTAAATTTCAAACAGTTAATGTGGAAACGTTCGTCTCGACGAGACGTTGATTTCCGTCTCCTGTGGTCTGCCTAAAATCCTGACGGAATACCCCACGATTGGAGATTCCAATACTCCGCTTCCTGGCAGCTCTGCGTTGCTTCAACGCATTTTCTTCAAATTTGCCGTCGCTTTTCTTCTTTTTTTTGCTAAATTTGCCGTGAACATTAATATGAGAGGATTGTGTGGATTATTACCCTTTTTATATCTCTAATTAAATTAAATCCTTTTTAAATAATTAATTTAGGTAAATAGAAATTAGGTTAAATAAATAATTAAACCCTATCTACTATCTTGTCCTTACAAAAAATTCGGGGTGTTACATTGCAGGGGTACCGCGAGGCCCTACGGGCAAACCAGGGAAAGGCATCATTGCAGTCGCGTCTGCCGAGCCCGACTTGCCGGTTAGACTTTTGCCTTTATCAGAGGCAGGAACATCGGACTCCTTACGAGGACCGGCGTCCTTGGACTCGGACTCCCCATGAAGAGAGGCATCGGGCCTCAGTTGAACCGGTCGAGTATCGGGCACTTTGGATTTCTTGGAAACATGAGCGGGGTCAAGCTCTTCCGGATTAGCGGCTTCAGAAGCCCTAGGCCTCTTATCAGGAATCTTCATCAAAACAACTTGCTTGAGTTGTTTGCCGATAGTTATTTTCCCCGCAGCTCGCGTGACTGGTGGCGAGGTCGCTTTCACAGATTTAGACCCAGAAGATGTGCTTGCTGAGTCAGTACGGATGTCGACCATTGGAAGGTCGTCCTTGACTCCTTTGAGATCTCCACTCCTCTTTACCTCGCCTGAGGTCTTCCTGGCGGCGATCAGGTTGCGTTGTCTTAAGGCGTCCATAGTACCTACAAAGTAAAGGCAAGCAAATCAAAACATATGAAAAATTACTTGGAGCCCGTCTTGAAGAACCGACTAAGCACACTTTACACAAAGAGGGCATACATCTGTCAAAATGGCACTCCCCATACCAATCGGGATCACAAGGCAGCGGCTCAATCACAACCACTGGATCCCCTGCACCCGCCCCAGAAAGTCCGGCCATCCTAACAAACGGTTGTTCAACATCTAGAAGAAGCCTCCAGTCAAAGACCCGATCCTGACCCTGCCACATTCGAACATACCAGAGCAACCCCTTAAGCTCGGCTAGGAACTCATCATCGTCAACCTGGGTTTTCACCTTCGCCAAATGATCGGTTTTACCTGAGTTCGGAGGGATTCTTTTGGAAAGGCCAACCTATTCGTGACTCCACCTTCATGCATCTCTTATTCCAGGCCGATACCTTATCGGGAAAGTCGAATAGAAGTCGGGGTCTGCCACTGCTCGTCCTGCTCCGAGGTTGAATTTGACCATCTTCGGCCTTCTTGTTAAAACCGTAGAAATAAAATAAAACCGCTAAGGACGGCTCTCGCCCGCGGGTCGGCTTATTACTATGAAGGCCATCACCACTCGGACAGTCCCAAGTGTAAGATCGCACGATATTACCCGGAGGTCCTCCATAAACCTGACGAAAAATGGGTCAAAGAGTGGGCGAAGTCCAGCAACGAGATGATCATAATGCAGCCACAAATAATCCTTCTCCTTTCAGCCACAAATGCGGACTGCATTTGTCACACCCATACTAGCGAACCGGTGGTCGTTTGGAATATCGTAGGCCGTCAGTGCCGAGGTATAATCAGTCTGATTTTGGATTTCTCTCCATCGAAGTCCTACGTCACCATCAAAACATTTTTGTTCGGCCAGCTCTCGATCACCATGAAGACCTCTTTTAGGAGCTCTTTTCTTTGGCTCAGATGTTTCAGACGCCGGGACTTTCTTTGAGGCTGTGGATTTCTTCGATTCCATGACTTTCTTGGACCCAGCACCTCGAGCAGCTGCCCCCCAGGTTGTCACCTCTTGACTTTTATGGGCAAGACTGCTCAGCGTCGTATTGTCTCGATCACTAAGCTCGTCACTAGCTTCAACAACAATCTTAACGCCTTCATCGCTTCCTCATCGCCAGAATAAGATTCATCAATGCTGACTATCTCTTTCTGATCACTCATGTCGTCCTCCTCTCCCGAGCCATAGCCTACAACTGCTCGGGCTTCCTCGTCCGATGGGGTGCGTGACTCTGAAAACATCCTGAAAAACATAGGGCAAGGTGGAACAGTTAGTCACCTAGACATGGAAGCCAGGCCGAGGTGAGCATAATCACACCCTGTCACCTCGCCCATCCGTTCACTAAACAACATATAAACCCTGATGAACCCTAATGTCATATGAAAATCTATCTCTGGGAAAGGATGAGTATTTGGGGATGAACAAGGAAACTCATACATTTTGAGGCCCAATATTTCGAATCATAGACTCGCATGCATTCAAAGGGTCCTAGTCTTCTATTACGTTCCTACCATAACAGGCTTAAAGCAAAAATCTCTTGAAATCAAGGGAAGATACAGAGCCATACCTAAAAAATAATGAAGAAATTTGGGATGACGTTTGAATAACGGCCGGAGCTGCAAAAGTTTGCCGGAAATTGCTTGCACTCGCCGGAGTTTCCTTGCTTTTCTTACTGGGAATTTTTTCGGAAATGGCGAAAGTGTAATTGTGAGGGTAAGAATCCCTTTATATAGGCAGGAAAGAGAAGAGGCGTGTCGGTTCGGATTCGAATTTTGAAAATAATTATTACTGGGAACCGTTTATGAAGTCCCTCAGCCAATCAAGGCAAAGGATGTTTCATGTCAAACGTCATGTCATTATTGGAACCGAAGTGACATTTCGCGAACCAACGCAGCCACGTTTCGCGAACCAACGAGTCTTTTTACGACCTAAAGTCGCCCAAAACCCGTCCGCTTCATAGCGCGGTATCAAAGTCTATCTGCTACAATGCACATCATACCTCAGTAATTCGCTACGCGATATCAACACTGATTTAAGCCCGATAGCTATCATCGGCACCTCTTTGTCACAAACGACAATAGGGTTTGATTTTCCACTGCTTCAATAACTTTACTCTCTGCCTTGACAGATACGCAAGGCACAGAGTAGGGGTTCATTGATACACCCGATCCGGATCGGAACCCGAGCCTCTAGATTGGGAGTGAATCTAAGCCCAACAACAAATCTTGGGCCTCTATCCCGCTAGTCCGCATTCAATAACCCGGACACAGGAACATCGGACACACTAGTCCGACACTCATCTCTATTCCGATACGTCGGACACAGTGGATGGTACCCACATTATCAAGCTGGCTAAGCTTTAAGTTGATGACAAAAAGGATAAAATAAGATATGAATCTGACCGCATGTCGAGCCGCATTCCGCCACCTCTCCTTGATAGCTGTCTCACCGACTTATGCCTAATTACTCTCAAATTATATGCTTTTAATGTCTAGTCATGTTTAGCTAAACCTACTTAGCCTTTGGCTATATATGGGATCACAATGTAATGGAAAAGGATCGATAATGATGATGTATAAATCGTCACGGGTGTCCTTGCGGTGCATGGATGGTGGATATCTGGCTGTATTTAAGGTGTGGTGTTAGTCCGGCGGGTGGTGGTATGGAAGAGTGAGAATGGAGAGAGCTTTGGCTTGCAAGTATAGTGTGTATTCCATCTATTTCATCTATTTTGTTTTTCCTCCCTTTCTAGTTTACAATGACCACCCCTTTTATAGAGGTGGGTAACTTAGGGAATAAGTAATCTATTAGATATTTTACTAATAGCTAGGTTTAACTTAGATACTAAGCAAGACGAAATATCTAAGATACAAGTGGGGAAAAGATCTGGATCAAGCGGCGGCCATCTCTCTGAGGTCGCATGAGGAGCAAGCCTTTTCCGGCTCGCCCCTTGGCGACCCTTCTTGACTCGCTGGATGTGATTCACGGGATCTGTTGCACTTGCCTGGGACCGCCAATGCTTTGGTCGCGGCGAGGTGAGACACGATGGCCGCCCTATTGCGATCTCTCTTGTCATGCCGAGAGGTGGCCGATGGGTTGCCTCTCACTGTTGAGGTGGTGGGATTATTTATACCCATCAATGGCCCCTACTCCGTGCTTTAATAATATTCCCCGAGGATATGAAGGATGGAGTAATTATCAATACCTTTATGACCTCATCGTCGGTCATTTGCGACTTGTACACTTAGGGCCGTGTTTTTAAAGCAAGCGACCTTCAAGTAACTTTGGGCTGTTTTTGCGACCTTGTCGTCCCGATGCGACTTGTTCTCTGGGGCCGTGCTTTCAAAGCAAGCGACCTCAAGGTAACTTTGGGCCTGTTTTGCGACCTTGTCGCCTGCGATGCGACTTGTTCTCTAAGGGCCGTGCTTTCAAAGCAAGCGACCTCAAGGTAACTTTGGGCTGTTTTTGCGACCTTGTCGCCTGATGCGACTTGTTCTCTAAGGCCGTGCTTTCAAAGCAAGCGACCTCAAGGTAACTTTGGGCCTGCTTTTGGTGGGGCGAGGCCGTCAATCGTGGTGACGCCGATCCTTTGGGTCTTCTTCATGCGGAGTGATGCGGCCGTTTCAAAGAATCGCCAGGGAGTTGTAATGGAGTGCCGATGGGGCGCCTTTTACGTATTTCAAAATCGACGATCGCCGCCCTAATCTGAACCGTTGGATGAAGCGTTCCCCAACCGTGCGATCGTGGGCCCCTTGCCTATATAAAGCTTTAAGCTTCTCACCCTTCACAATTTTAGCGCTTATTATTTTCTCCGTTGTTTGTTGTTTTAGAATTCTCAAGTTTTTGGCGAGCTTTGAAGGTTCAACGGCATTCTGCGGTGGTTCTAGGATTTCACGGCGTTCTTTTGAAGATATATTCGGCCACCTCCTTGAGTATTTCCCGCTTTTACGCGGTTTTCCAATCTTTCAAAGAAATCGTAAGAAATCCTTTCATTAACTTGTTTACTCATCCATCCCTGCTTGTTTTTTTTTTTTTTTTATACATATCAATTTTGTCATTCTTTTGCTATGGAGATGCAACATTGCCTTGTTTCCGATTAATAACGGGGTTTTCACGGGAGAGATTATAGCTTTCTGGGAAAATTGGGGTTTCACCCGCTCCTGCTATCCTCTGTAATTTTATTTGCGATCTCTCTTTGCAAAAACGGAGGCGGTATTGAAGTGGGTGCGATCACCTTCCTGGCTAATTTATTATTATACCAGTGTCCTGAAAGCTCCACCTTTTTCCTCCTTGTTTTTGCGCGGATGTCGGGAATGATTATTCAGCGATGATTCTCATGAGAGGAGATTTACGATTATCTTGAGGATGACCCCATATTATCTGCGGCCTCGGTTGGCGATCTACCGGATGAGGTTGAAGTGGAAAGTACTCAGCGCGATATTGGCGAGATTACCGCCGATGAGGTCGCTACTATGGATGCCGACCCTTTTGAGTTGGAGGCTTTCGTCTCCGCCGAAAATCCGTCGCGTAGAGTGAGCCTTAAGGAGAAGCGCGGGCTCAAATGTCTCCAATCTGCTCCGCGGGTCTGAAAAAGATCGCGTCCCGGCCGAAGGACAAATGCGGTCCCGAGTACTAGCGGCGCTCCCGACCACGACGAAGCTTATGTTCAGGACGCCGCAGTTCATGAGTTAATGGGGTCCAGTGAGGATGAAAATGCGGAATTGCCTCGGAAGGATATCTGGAGGCTGCGAAAAAGCAGAAGAGGAGGAAAATTGCGAGCCAAACCATGACAGTTGGTGAGGCCGCCGCGGCCGATACCCAGCCGAAGAGCTCTCGTCCTAACAATCCTGAAGCTATGCGAGAGTTTGCGATCATGGCGGCGTATGAGAAGGGCGTTGATAAGAAATGGTCCCGTAGCAAGAGCAATGATCTCAACGGGACCATTAATAGCATATTCGGAATCGACACCGGTGTGTATCGGTTTTCTTTTTCGATTATGAGAAGAGTCCGATAAATTTAAACCCGGGGACCATAAGGATTATGTAGGTGCGCGCGTCGCTCCGAGGACACCCTTATCCTCCACTTCCATCATTTGTATACGGTCTGAGACCGCCTTTCGATCCTTTCTTTGTGAAGATCTGCAAGGAGATGCAGGCGCTTCCCTCTGATTTTGCCGTCGGGGCTATTATCCAGTTGATGGCCTTCATCGTTATGTGCGGATTCGAAGATCGAGCCGACGTTAACTTTATGGGGCAATTTTATTCTTACGTGGGACGTCTATTCTGGACAAGTCTCTCTCGAGTCGCGGGACTCCGCTTACTATTCCCGCTTCCCAATAAGTTTCACAAATGGGGCGGCGTACCTGAAGTCGAGTCGAAGGTAGGTTGGCCTTTTCCTAGGGCAGAAGTCCGCGGAGGCAAATCCACGCTTTTAATCTTTGACCCCCCTGTGAGTGAGCGGCGCTACGTAAAGGGGCTGATGACGTTAATTCAGTCGGACGGGGCGGCGCCATCTCGGAGAAATGTTTCTGGTTGAACTTCTTGATCTGGCCGAGCCTTTTGTATGTATATGCGGGCCTAGTGGGCGGGGGAATGCCGCCTTTGATACGAATGGGTCTGAGAGCTGCGATCCGGATTGGATTGGGGTTGTCATATCAACAAGTGTTTCCCTCGAGTGTGTCCGGAATGTGGGGCGATCATATACTTAGGCGCTTTGTAACTTTCTTTGTCCACTTGTATTTATTTGTAAATGCTCATTTTCTTGCTCATTTTGTTTCGTTGGGCTCTAAACCGCTTTCTTTTTGTAGGTATGGATCCAAATGCTCGCAGGCTCACGAAACAAGCTTAATGCGGAGGCGCATACAAAGCGACCAATGCTCGGCGGGAGGCTCAAGAAAGCTCTAGGAGAGTGCCCCGATCGTGGGCGCCTCGATTGTCGAAGAGACACCCAACCCAGAGGCTGCGACATCATCTGCCCTTGTTGTTGCGAACCCAAGTCAGGCTGGTGCCTCGAAAAAGACTCATCCCCCTGCCAAAGAGTCGCACGGCGTAAAGCGACCTCAAACAGAAAGCGAAGGATGATCGCCTACCCAAACGTTCCGCTCCCGAAACCGGTACATCTTGAAGAGGTTGAAATTCCGTGGGAAGAGCGCGCTTTCCGAGACACTCGCCACCAAAAGCTTTGCCTCGAGGCTATCTTCGGAA
The DNA here is from genome assembly GCA_026214975.1 of Gentiana macrophylla. Lineage (NCBI taxonomy): Eukaryota > Viridiplantae > Streptophyta > Magnoliopsida > Gentianales > Gentianaceae > Gentiana > Gentiana macrophylla. Next base: position 64,113 of record JAOBSW010000109.1, on the reverse strand, counting down.
GAGGGCCTCTGGTTGGATCCGAGCTTCACCTGGGTCTCGACACATCCCAAAGCTTCGCCAGATTGGCGAAGCAATCGCCGATGTGATCCTCTGGGCCATTTCCTCCGATCGTCACGATCATCGTTCAAGTGGAGATTGGTCGGGGCATATTAGCCGCTTTTGCGGCTCAAGACAACTCTCCGCCTCAAGATGAGATTGCTTTGAAATTAGAGATCTCGGTGGCGATTTGGGCTTGCTGCTTCTCTGGTAAGACCAGTTTTTTTTTTTTTTTTTTTTTTTTTTTTTTTTTTTGCTAACCATCTTCTGTTTCCACACTCGGTGCTCGTTTAAAGTGGTACTGAGGCCACGCGAGGCGCGATGCAGAGGTGAGGAAAGTGACGGCGCACTGGGAGCGACTGATAAGGCGAGGGTTCTTGCCGAAAAGAAAGCTAAACATCGGGTGGCGAGGTGGAAAGATGAAAGCAATCATGGAGGAGCACTCTAGATTGGATCTTTGAGATCAATGAGAAAGTTGTATCTTTGACAAAGGATTATGCGGGCGCGCAGGAGGAGATCGCCACGTTGAGGGTTAAGCTTGCTGAGGCGGAGACGGCTGCCAAAGAGGCTACTGAGAAAGCTATTGAGGAAGCTGCGAAGAAAACGGCTGAGGCTGTCGAGGAGGCCAAGTCTGAGGCCGTCACCGCCTACAAGAATTCGGATGACTTCTTCGACCTTATGGAGCATAGCTTTGACCAGGGCTTTAGTCACCTAGCTCGCTGTATCTGGGCTGATCGAGGCAGGGGGCACATTACTCTGGAAGATATGCTACGGTGGGTGAACACGCACCAAGGTCATCCCGATTTAGTGGTCTTTCACCCGGAAATCCCTTATGCAAGCGAGCTTGTTACCTCGATTCGGACTGAACAGCTTAAACGTGGCGAGCCTGTTTGGGATCCCGCTCCCGTTAATCCTCAGAAACTTTGAGATGTTGAAGAAGCCTCCGCCCTCCGAGCAAGGTGACGAGTTTATCGACACCCGCCTACTCTCATGCTCTCTAGATTTCTTGGATTTTTCATGAGCCCTTGAAAATTTGATTTGTAACTTTGACTATTTGCTTTTGTGATTTGACTGAATCTTGAGTTGTAATATCTTGACAATTTACTTTCGCATTTTCAATTTATAAAACTTGGCTTTCCCCCTCGATTCGATCTGGCGGCCTTTCGCGAGGTCGTGTATGAGTTATTTTATTTTCTGTCTTTGTCCTCTTGATTCGTGCGAGGTTGTTCAATAATTTGGCGGTGTCAAGCGATCATGAAACGTCGTCGTCTCATTCTCGACCGTGAGTCATTTGTCGCGACGCTAATCTTCAAGTTTCAAATGGTCCCTATTGAGAGCGATGCTTTTGCCGAAAAGCGAGCCTCTCAGAGCGACCTTTGACTGTATCATTAAAGCGAGTTATGACCCTAATGACTAGGCGTCGATTATGCTTTGAGCCATAAATTTGATCTCTTCATGGTGCAGCGCTCTGTTGCCTTGGTTTTAGGCGGTTGCATATCGGCCCTAGGATCCGATTAATCCCAACCATTGATTATGTCCCTTTTTTGGTATAAAAGGGGTTACTTTGAGACTCACTCTACCTCTTGCCTCATCTTGATTTTGCTTTCTTTCTTCCTCAATCGTTCATTATCCTCTTTACCGTTTATCCCCGACTCATGTCTCATCCAGGGAAGCGGCCGGGTTCGGATATTCAAAGCTCGTCCCATCCGGGATGTTTCCCCACTTTTTCACCACTTGCCTCCCCGTAGCCAAGGATTATTTCGGGATTATTTTAAGTGGCGTGATATTATGAGGAGAGGGGCTTGAATGAACAACGAATAGAAAGACGGCTCCATCTTTGCTGCGTTCGCTTTACAGGGTGGGGAATTTATTCTTTGAGCCTCTGGGAGGCGGTTAATGTTACCATGATACGGAAATTTTATTCCGTGTTGTCTCGAGGTAGCCTCAAGGCGGGTCGATGAGTAGCATTTCTCTCGGGGTGTCCCGTTATCTTTACTCCGGAGAGAATTAACCAAGTTTTAACATACCGCTATAAATCCCTCCTCCCATTATGAGATCGCCTGGGACTTGCGGATGAGGAAAATAGGCGGTTCGTCTAGGTATTGCAATGTCGCGAGCTGTTCCCGAGAATCGGCGGGTTTGGTCTTTGGGGTATTTGCGTCCGACCTCTCTCAGCGGCGACCGTGAGTGGAAGAAGTTTATAAATTCCCGCGCTTTATCTTTGCCGACTTGATGTTGTTAGTGAGAGCGGCGCTCATCCTTCACACGCCATTTCGCGACCATCGAGGATATAGGCGGGGAGTGTTGATCCATCGCGAGGCACTAAGATATGCGTGCTCGGTGGTCAAGATCGCCGAGGTAATCTTGGTCGCCGCATGCCTTCGCGTCGGCGATAACCAAATTATGCGATGGCGCCAGGGTTCCTTTCCATACTCTCGATCGATATGTTTGAAAAAACTTATCCGGTGGAGCCACTTTGCAAGCGTGGTGTCGTTTTGGACCTCCACACATGTGATCGGAGGAAGATAACCATCCTGCGGTTGATGGAAGTTTGTCCAGGCTCGATCGATATGTTTGAAAAAACTTCTCATCATCATTTATCATCATTTTTTTTTTTATTTTATTTTTTTTTTTTTGCGAAAAGACAAGGATGTAAATACAATTTGGAAGAAACGACTTTATTTGAATTGGCTTGTTACATATAGTATTTTTTTCAGATTATGCGCATGCCATGGCCTATTATACTCGCGGCCCTCCTTGTCACTTAGCATGTCGTCCCTTTTTGATAACTCGCGAAATCTGCAGGGGCCTCCCGGTTTTCCGATAGCTTTCCTTTTTAAACCGTGGCCCGTGGCTTGTCTTTTTGTAGAGCGTAATCCCGGCGGCGAAGTGATGATTGCGAATCGTTTGTCGTGATGACGCTTTGCGCTTTGCTTATAATTGACTAGACGATTGTATGCCTGGATGCGCCCGCTCTCTACTAGATCAAGCTCGAGTTTACGCGCCACCGTATTATTGACCTCATTGTAAAAAACGACCCTAGGGCTTGGTAAGGCCATTTCCACAGCGCCATAGCCTCGAGATCCATATGTTAAAGCAAAGGAGTTTCCCTCATTGTGATTTTTCGCGACGTCCCGAGTGCCCATAGAGCGCTGGAAGGTGATCCGGCGATGGCACGCTTTCTCACCAGGCTCTTCTTTAACACACTTAGGACTGTTTTGTTGGCATTTTAGGCTTGCCCATTTCCTTGCGGGTAGCACACGGATGATTGCCAATGTTTAACATTGTTCTCTTCACAAAATCTGTCGAATTCGTCTACGAATTGAGGTCCGTGATCGGAAACCATCACTCTCGGAACACCAAATCTTGTCCATATTTGATCGAGCAAAAGTATGTTATGTCCCTGGTATTGGTTTTTACTAAGGCCTTAGCCTCGACCCATTTAGTAAAATAATCCACGCGACGACCACGTATTCGCAACCTTGAGCGACCATTCTTCAAAGGTCCGATGAGGTCGATCGCCCACATGTCGAAGGCCAGGCGACTACCACTATGCTTTGTTCGATTGAGGGTAGCTGGGGATATTTGCGAACCTCGGCAAGTATCACATGCTTGGGTATGAGATTTGGCGTCTTACGCTAATTTCGGCCAATAATATCCGGCTAAAGTACCTTCGTGCTAGTGTTCGATTGGAGGGATGGCGCGCGTTCCCTCATGTAGTTCTGTTAGAATTCCCGTTACCTCCTCAGTCGTCGCGCACCGCGAGAGGGGTTTCGAGAATGAATGACGGTAAAGCACGTCGTCCATAATCATATATCTTGCGGCCCTTTTACTAAGGCCTTAGCTTTGCAAGGATCGCTTGGAAGCTCCCTAACTCAATATAAGACTTCATGATGTCGACCCAACAAGTGTTCTTGGGTTGAAATCCATGATCTCGACCTGGGAGATGGCGGGCTCCGATAGGTGTTCGACCATGATCTTTGGATCGCACGGCGCGTCTTGATGGTTAATTTGGATAAGTAGTGCATTTTATGATTGTCCTCTCGAGGATGTTTTGAATTGACAATATGTGAAAGCTTTGCTTTGAGTCTTTTGGCGAGGTTAATATACCTCTGTAAAATTTACGCAATGAATGCCAAAGGACCCGTTGATTTGATTCACCACCAAGCGTGAGTCGTAAAATACTTGTATATTTTCGACTTTCATGGCTTTAGCGAGTTTCAACCCGACAATGGCGGCCTCGTATTACTGCCTGGTTGTTAGAAGCGGTGAAATCAAATCTCGAGCTGCTCAATTTCTTACGAGGTGCCCGGCTCTAACAGGATTATTCCCGCGCCACACCCTTTGTGATTAAGCGGACGCCGTCGGCGTAGAGCGCCAGCGGTGACTTGGCACGATAGGCTCGTCCTGCAGTGGTGACCTTATCTTGGTCGCGTTCGGAGCGGTACCGCTCTTTCACCTCTTCGTTGAAGCTTGTTTACGCTATGAAATCTGGGAGAGCACAGGCTTTTATAGCCTTCCGAGGCTCATGCTCGGATATCGAACTCGATGAAAGCTCGATGGCCCATCGAGCAATCGACCGACAGTGCAGTTTGTGAAGAACTGTCTTAGCGATGCATTTGATAAGACTACGATGGTGTGCGATGAAAAGTAAGCCCTTAATTTGCGGGCAGCTATAACAACACAATAAGCCAACTTTTCTATATTAAAATAACGACTTTCAACGGGGCTTAGAGCTTTGGAAACATAAAAAACTGGCTTCTGCGAGCCTTCCTCCTCTTTTACAAGTGCTGCGGCTACGGCCCTATCTGAGGCTGCCAAATACAAAAACAAAATATCCCCGAGCCTCGGGCTGGTTAACAACGGCGGTCTTGACAAGTATTCTTTGAGGTCTTTGAATGCCTGGGAGCATTCCGCTGTCCAAGAGAAGGTACGGCCCACTTTTCGAATTTTGAAGAAAGCGGATTTCTTTCTGCGGATTTGAGACAAACCTACCCAGCAGTGACATGATCCTGCCCGTTGAAGCATTGTACTTCTTTATCTTGGTGGGCTCGCTCATATTGACCAGGGCCTCGATTTTCTCGGGATTTGCCTCGATCCCCTTGACTTACCATAAAGCCAGAAATTTTCTGCTGGACCCCAAAAGTACATTTAAGTAGGTTTAGTTTCATTGAGTGATTCTTCACATTTGCAAGGTTTCGCGAAGGTCCACCAGGTGACCTTGGCGACTTGACTTTCCGACCATATCATCAATATAGGCTTCCATGTTCTTGCTATTGCGTGCTAAAAACAACTTCGGTTTACCATTCTCTGATATGTCGAACTCAAGTTCTTTAGGCCAAAAGGCATCATCTCATAGTAATAGAGTCCACTGCGACCCTAAAGGCCGTCATTTCCTTGTCTTCATCGCCATTTTGACTGGTGATAACCGAATATCGCGTCGAGCTTCTTAGGTTTCGAAACCGCGATCCCGTCTACCATTTTGTCAATCCGAGGCGGCGCGTAAAGTCTTTAGGGGCAAGCTTTGTTCAAGATCGGTGAAGTCGACACACATCCGCCACTTGCCGTTATGTTTTTTACCATTACTACGTTTGCCCGGCCATGTGGGATATTGAAGCTCTTTGATAATGCTGCTTCTTAAAAGTTTCTGACCTCAATTTTATCGCGATCTCTTTTTGCAGAGAAGTGTGGCGTGCTCTTTGTTGTATTGGCATGCAAGTTGGGATCGGCATTTAGATTATGCAAAGCGACCTCGACTCACACCTCTCATATCTCGATTTACCTCCCGGCAAAGGCGCCAAGTTGGCTTTTAGAAGCTCGATCAATTCCTCCCTCTCTTCCTCGGTGGTCCTCGATCCTATTTTTATCTTTTGATCGGGATATTTGTCGTTTATTATAACCTCGATCAACTCGTCTTCGGCGGTGAAGTCGGGCTCGTCGAACTTGCAATGTTTCCACCTCTACGGCCTTTTCCGGGATTTCTTTCATCATAGCGATCGATCCGTAGCCGTGTTAAAACCATCGATCGGTCGCTTAGAATCGACCACTGTTTTTGGTCATATAGTCGAGGAAAGCTCGGTCGGTGATGGCGACCCCAACTTCTTCCCTACGTGAAATTTGACCCGTTGGTGAGAGCGGACGCCACCATTTGAAATTTTTCATGGCGGGATTCCCAAGATAATGTTGTAGTAAGAGGCGGATCGATTACCAAAAAAGTTATTATCTCCGTTCTCATGGCTCGTAGTCGCCCAGGTATGATATTGAAGTCGATCGTGCCTTTGACCCGTCTTGTGTCGTTGGTAAAACCCTCGAGGACCCCAGGTAGGGTTTTAACTTAGCTTCCCGAATCCGATCTGTTTTAAGCGGTCCCGAAATAGATGACGTCGCGACCGGCCCCATGTCGAAACCATTACTCGGTTACCTTGCCGTGCTTATCGTTCACCCCACCTTTAGAATGAGGGTATCTCCATAGGACCCCTTGGCTTGTTGTCGGCTCGCTTTTTGTGAATATGATTCCGCTTCTCGTTCTCTCCCGACACTGATCACCCACTTTTGAAGCGCGGGTATTGATTTGATTTATCGAGATTTGATTGATGGTTCTTGGGAATATTCCCGTGGATGACTGAACCTCTGTCGATGAGGCCGAGTTAGGCGTCCTTGGCTAGGAGTGTTGTTCCCCTAGCGTTTATATTTATTGGTGGTCCTCACGGATCGACCTTTCTATCTCGCGCCTCGGGGTGAAGCATTCATCGGTGATGTGGCCATGATCCTTGTGATAGTCGCGATGTTTGGATTTATCGCGGCTATCGAGGATCGCCCCTCATGAGGCTTTGGTTTGTCAAAATGTTCACGAATTTCAAAGCGATGTTGGGATGCTTTGGTGTTGGCGGGGTAAAATTATCCTCGCTAAATTTATGCGGCTTCTTTTACCTCGCGATCGCGATTAGTATCTCGTCCACTTTTCCTTTTACGGTCATCTACGCGATCCTCGCTTGGCGACGCGTGGCTCTGTCTTGAAGCTTTGCTTTCCCCTTGAGATGGCGCCTCGGCCGACCCCCGTCATTACGGCCACTTTCAACATCTCCACGAGACCGGCTTTGGGGGCGCTGATTGAACTCGATTTTCATCGGACCTTTGGCGATTCCGGTGAGAAACATGTTATGACCGTAAATGCAGGATGTTCCTTGTTTGATCATATATTACGGCGAAACCGTTAAGTAATACTCTTTTCGGATTCATGCCCTCATGCGAACCTCATATAGGTCCTCAATGGTTTTCTTTGGCACCTTTGCCGATTCAAACTCTCGACAAACTTTTCCGACAAATCCTCCCAACTTTCAAGCGAGCGCGAGGAAGCCAGCGTATCGGGGCCATGACCCTATCTGCGCATCTTTGCCAACCAATGCGATGCACGGCGGATTTATTTTGTGTAGCAAGGTGATGATCGACCACTGGCAGCAGGTGAGCGGTCGTTTGGGCATGAATTTCCATTGTAATAGTTATAGGCCAGGATAAGCTAACCTTTTCTGCTTTGGGAGGCAATGTTTGGTAATCCGCTGGCACGAAATCGTCGATCCCGAGGTGGGCGACTTTCTCGGCGAGCCTCGACTTTTTAGTTCACAAGCTCTTTTCTCATTACCTCCATCTGTTCCGCCAAAATAGAATTAGGTCTGGGTGTGTGCTTGCGTGTCGGCTACAGCTCCGTTCTACGCTCGATTCCACATGATCTCGTGATCCCTCTTGGCGGGCCCTCTTTTCCACGATAATTATCGTGCATCTTGTGCGTGTCTATCTGTTTGGATGGGCATCTCTTCTCTAGGAAAATTTGAGGCGACTTGGGGCTAAGGCCTTGTCCTTCTCACCCAACTATTAAATCGGACCGCTTTGTCGATCCTCTTTCCTTTTTGATGGTCGCGATCTTGGGGGCCGAGGTTACGTCAAATTTCTTTCCTCGGTCCATAGCGACCGAAGAGTGCACGCTCTCCTCTACGTCGATCTGCTGAATTTGGCTCTGGCGGCCTGAGTGCTGCGTTGCAGAGGATTCGTTTACAGGAGGATTTTGGGGTCGAATCGTCATAGGGGCTGGCCTTAGCCACCGGGAGGTGGTGAGATACATAGTTTGGCGTGCCTGGCGTATTCCCTCGTTTCGGCGACCTCTGGGTCCTCACGAAATCCGGTTGTATTTACAGGATCGATCTTTGGCTTTCTTGTGACTTCTCTGCGAGTTCCGTCGAGGCAACAACGACCTCTTTCGACTTGGTTTTGATTAATGACATTTCGGCGTCGCTAGGTGCTGAAGACCCCTCTCGGGATCCTTCTCGCTTCTGCGGGGAGATTGTCTAGCGTTTCTCTGCGCCTTCCCCACGAGCTTGATGTAGCATAGTACGCTTTGCGGGGGTTTGGGGTGTTAGATGTCCTTTACTTCCGGCCATCTCTGCGGGGTGGCTTTTGGCCGATTTCTTTGGTAAAGGAAGAAATAAAGGCGGTTTGAGGACTTTCTTTGTAAGATTATCTCTCATTGATAAAGAGTTCTAGGTGATTTTTACACAATCGCGTTCCCAGTAGAGCCAGCGAAGATGTCTAAATCGTCACGGGTGTCCTTGCGGTGTATAGATGGTGGATATCTGGCTGTATTTAAGGTGTGGTGTTACTCAGTAGGGTGGTGGTATGGAGAGAGTTAGAATGGAAGAGCTTTGGCTTGCCAGTATAGTGTGTATTTCATATATCTCAAATCTCATCTCTTTAGTTTACAATGACCACCCCTTTTATAGAGGTGGATAAGCTTGGGAATAAGTAATCTATTAGATATTTTTTACTAATGGCTAGGTCTTCTTTAGAATCTTAAGCAAGGCGAAATATCTAAGCTACAAGTGGGGAAAGATGCGGATCGATCGGCGGCCATCTCTGCGAAATGCAGCAGAGCAAGCCCTCTCGGCCTCGTCCTGGCGACCTGGCTTCTTGCCTGGATGAGATTCGCGGGATCTGTGCACTGCACAGGACCATGAAATCGCAGTGAGTGGCGAGGTGAGACCATGATAGCGCCGCCACTGCGATCTCTCTGTCAAATGCGGAGGTGGCGCGATGATGGGTTGTCACTTCTTGTTGAGGTGGTGGAATTATTTATCATGTCGCCAACCTACCTCTTTCTCTCTTACTCTCTTCACTGCCTCAGCTTCCTCTGCATCTCAGGGTAGCCTTGCATCTTACTATCCTCTGTGGTTTCATCCTCAAAGCCTCACCTTATTTAACTCACTTCACATCTCGTGGCATCCTCCACACTCTGCTGTTATTGTGCTCCTTCTGCTTGCCTCTAACTTGGTAGCACCTCGTATCTACGACCAACAACCTCCATTACTTTTACTTGCATAATATGTTATGTTGATTTTATTTTATTTAAATACCGTTTTATCAAAATTTTAAGATAATGAAAATGGTCATTTTTATTTTATTCTGATAAAATTAATTCTATTCAATGAAACTTTATAATCATACACAAAAATCATTAATTATATTTATTCGTAACAAACATGTCACTTCTTCAGGTGTATTTCATTTTGTGTTGTAGGCTTATTTATTTATTTATTTATTTTTTGTTGCAAACACCGCCTTTGTATTATGAAGAAAAGTATTGATAAACTCAAAGAATCATTCGACTATTAATTATGTAAGTATTCCATAATCATAGTACCAACCAGGATTGCAACTCGCCGGATTCCAAAACTCAGTTCTTCTGCTCTAATTATACAGGACTTCTAATACAACAAAACTCTGAAACAATCCCCGATTTCAATTCACCGAGTTCTAAAACTCAGTAGATAATTCTAATTATTATTATTATTATTATTATTATTATTTAATTATAGAAAAGATTTAAAAGCTTTGGCTGTTTCCCACCTACTCTTTGCATGCCATCACAACCGTCCTTCCAAAACTTGCCGCTGTCAGCTCTGACATTTCCGACGACGGAGATCCTGTCCCGTTCCTTGGTACAGTTGAGCCGATAGTCATATCTTGATCATCAATCCGGCGAATAGCAACGGCTTTGGCTTGTCGCCGCCCTGATATTGTTGTTGTTCTTGACCTTGATATCTCCATGACCCATTCCGAAATGCTTCAGATGACTCATCGAATTCGGATCCAGAACTCCGACTCCGAACAGTGGTCTTAAGGTGCCGCCGGAAAGGACTGTCTCAACAGCTGTTTGAATTACATGCCAATTCCCGGTGTATAATAACCCCACTGCTCCATTCACCGGATTCACCGTCCGGCCACATGCCTCATAAAGCAACGACTGAAACAGGCTGAAATTTACCAGAACAAAAAAATCAAAATCAAAATCAAGCATGATTATTTGATGATCAAAGAAACAAATATCTAATTTTAATGAAATTTTACCAGGCTTTTTGGCATCAGGAACGGCGGAGATGAAGGCGATAAGATCGCTGCGGCCGAAGAATTTGGAAACAAAGAGGTAGCATGGGATTGGGCCTGTGGGGTATCGATCCATGTCAAACAGGGTCTGAGCACGCATTTTTCGCTGCATCCTCTTCGCAGCACCCTGCAACCGTTGCAGCTCATGTCTTCCACCCACCAAAAAAAAAAAAAAAGAATGAACTAATAATTATTCTTCTTTTTCCGGTGAAATTTCCAAGAAACTCCGATTTCTTAACTGCAAAGTAAAATCGAAGAAAGAAAGTGGGGGAAAGGAAAAAGGGGAAGTTTTGGGGTGAGTGATGCGAAGGAGGCCGAGAATGATGACAATTATAAAGGAGAAAGGAGGAGGAAGAGTTAGAGAGGTGGGGTTAAGGGAAAAAGTAACTATGGTTGGATTTTGAGGAAGCCGTCTATTTGCGAATAGTTTCATTAAGGATGCAGGGATGAAGTGTTTATGATGTAGCAATGACCCAAACTCTAGCCAACAAAAATAAAAAAAAATATAGGTTTACATTATTTTGTTACACAAATATATAAAAATAAAAAATGATGTTTTGTTGATCTTTTACATTTTATTTTAAATCTATATATATATATATAGTTTGAATCATATCGTGCGTATGTTTTTTTTAAAATTTCTTTCAAGTATTAAGCGTCGTTTATAGTTCGCGTAAGAACATAATTTTGTTTAAAGAAAAACATGGAAGTGTCTTCTCTCGATTCTTTGAGACCTCCCGGTTGAGAAGCTGATGTCTAAGAGTGGCAAACCAGGCTCTTTGGTGTTTGTTTCAGGCCATAGAGTGTCTTTTTTGGGTGTCACACATGAAATGGTTTGGAAGGATCCACAAAGCTATCTGGTTGGAGATTCTGGGTTCGGTTCTCATGAAGCGTCGTGTTGAAAATGCTATTAGTGGACCTTACCTTTGAGTAAAGTCGGACTTTGCGAGATCATGATCTTGGGCGAACTCAGATTAGTCGGATGAGGTATATTCCGGATCTGGGGCTTTAAACAAAAAAAAGAAGAAGCTATACGGTTGAACAATATACACAAACTCTATATGAGTGCCATTGAGAAATGCATTGTTGAAGTCTAATTGATCGATTGTCTAGTTTTGGCGGTGGCAACATAGAAGATTACTCGATTGTGGAGGCATTGGCCAATTTTGAAATGCTTCAATAGAAAGATTCTTATGATGAAACCCGTTGGCAACTAATCGGCCTTAAGCTTAGGGGCGGTGCCATCACAGTTTAGTTTGAGTTTGAAAATTCCATTTATTACTATTAAATTTTGATGAGAAGCATAAAGTACTAAATCGTATGTGTGATTATTGATTACTAATAATGCTTGAAACTAAGTCTGCAAAGCATTCCTTGGTCAAAATTATGAAAGGCTTACGACCTTGTTGTTGGTTACGGAGGGTAAGAATGGCGAGTTAAAGCAATGTAGTGAGATAAGAGAAGCTGTTTTTGGTTTGGGAATATCGGACTTTGAAGCTGGTTTGCATGGGAAGATGATTAATGGTTGGTGAACATGAAATTTGGGAGACAATGACCTTTGAAGTATGAGGAATATTAGGTGAATTGGGCGGTGAAATGGATGAAGAGGCCTTGATTGACATGGGGTAGTAGATGATGAAAATTCAATGGATCAGATTTATCCAGGATGTGGAAGGAATTAGAGCGATCGAGAGGAATCGGAACCAGTTCTAGACTACTGCGAGTAGAGTTGATTGTATCTGTTGCAAAATATATTGGACACACGTGAGAGATGGTATACCCTTAGAAGATGTGTGAGGCCAGGTCTCTTGGGACTATAAGGGAACATGGATACATTGAAAAACACATCTACGGACACATACCTACCCAGTTATTCAAGGCATATGTAACATTTGTGATTAATTTTAATACCCCAAATGAACACACCTGACAGAATGATGTTGAAACTTATGTTTTTTGATTTGGCCTTAGGTTAGGGTAACAAGCACAACCAAAGACTCTTAATATAGAATAATCTAGTTTGTGTTTGTACAAGATTTCAAAAGAACTCTTAGACTAAAGGATATGAGTATAGAGTCTTGTTAAATCCAGTTTTGTTGATTGTTAAGTAGTTTTGTTTTGATTGTATGATGATGTTCAAGACTAGTTGCGATATAAGCATGTGAGGTTATATATGATATATGTATGGAATTTAATAGAGTCTGATTATTGTATTGGTTCAATCAGACAAGCACTGTAATACATAATTATATACGTCTTCATATGTGATCAAAGACACATCTTGAAGAATGAAGGTTGAGGAGTCGGACTTCGGTGGTAATGATTGAATATCTAAAGACTGGGGGACTCAGACTCAGAGTTGCGGGCTTTGAGAAACCAAGATCATAAAGTTATCTTCAATGAAGTTACGTAATGGTTTGGAATAACTTTATAATACTTGCGAATGTGATAAAAGATAAATATGAGTACTTTGATCTAAATCGTATGTAAAGATCAAAGAATTTGAGAATCGATTCGATAGTAGAAATCAAGATAAGCTTAAAGCAAAAATAAAATTTGAAGATATTGAAATCAACCTTGAAGATACTCGGATCATATCTAAAGATTCAAATCAGGCGTAAAAGATCGGCTCGATGATTATACACTTTATGATGATAAGACAAAAGGCGACAAGCAAATAGTGCAGAGCGAGACAATGTGTCGGAAGGCGAGAATATGAGCGTTATGTCAAGCTGGAATACAAGATTTATTTCATATAAGCGTTATGCCAAGCTGGAAGACAAGATCTATTTCAAATGTACAAGCAACGTTCATGTTAGGATTTACTGTCATTACAACGCCTATATTTTAAAATATATATTGAAGATTTACAATGATCAAATATGCCACGTCGTGATTGAAGCTTGAAGAAGAAAAGAAATCGGTTGAATTAGTATATCTCTCACATATAAATAAGGAACTTAAGTCATTTTGAATGACAAATCGTTAAATAGAGATTCGAGTTTTAAAGGGAAGACATTAAGATCTTTAAAGATAATCTATCCATAGAAAGAGGAATATCTTGAGATTCAATAACTTAAATGCTATATCCGAGAGAAGTCGAGATGTTGCAACAATTGAAGCTACAGCGATAGATCCAGCGAGAACACTTGAATTAAGTTGAGCACAACCGGAAGCTACATCGATAAATCCAGAAAGTCTCAACTTGAGTGAATCAAGTTGATTCACTCTTATCTCTTTTAGATTTTACATCAACAAATAGGTGAAAGAAGTGAAAAGCAGTTTGCTTTGAAGGGCTTGTGAAGCGGTGAAGAAGTAGATGGCTTTGAAGGACCATGAAGCAGGTGAAGAAGTTGTTAGCTTTGAAGGATCGTTTACAATAGAGTATAGAGTCTTTAGAGGTTGTTTGTGGTAAAGTTTTTGAAGAGGCAATACTACCCTTGAAGGAGCAGTGGAGGCGGATCATATGGATTGAGTCGCTCAAATCGTGATCTGATGGGAGAGTTCTGAAGGAAAGTCGCACTATCGTTGAGGAGTCTATGTAACAATAGTGAATTCCTCCAACATCACATGAGAAGCGGTGACTAGAGGATTATGCTACCCCAAACATCAATAATAAACATTGTGTCATTTACTTTACGCATTTAAGCCGCACTTTACATTCGTGAATACCATCAAAAGCGTGGTACCATCGAATACAAACACCGGCCTCAAAATTTGTTTGACATATACTCTGCAATAACCACATGAGGATCATCTGCTCTCAAAGAAATGCTCGGAAGAAGCGGTGAAAAAATACTTTCATTTATACAATACTTCTCACAGGCATCCACCATCCGTTTACTTATAGGACCGTGATGAGAGTCAACTTTCGTGACTCCGGTGCATTAATTATCCCGTTTATAACATTTTAAGCACATTTTGGGTGATTTAGGCCGTTTTAGGTGTTGTCGTGAGCTCATGCGCAGGGAGTGATTCCGTCACTTTGATGGATTACTACCCCTTTTTGTTGATATTAACCCTATTCCGAGCACTTTTACCCTCGGAATTGTTTGGATGTTCTTGGTTTTTATGATGTTGAAGGGTGTTGGTGTCTCGAAGACCGAGAGGTGATGATTAGTGGCAAAGGCATGATCGAGGCAAGAGGAGAGATCAAAAGGAAGAAAAGTGAAGATTTGGGGCAACAAGGGGTTCAAGCGCGCGTTTGAACCCCAACGCGATGCATTTCAAGAGCACAAGTTGATCTGAGTTGAACCCCTCCAAGCGCATTTGAAACTATCTAAGCAGCGCGTTCCAAGTTTTTCAAGCGGCGTTTGAACCTCCCAAAACCTAGGTTATGCAGGTTTCATGGGGAAGGGCTTTGGCAACTCATCTTTTATCTCATGTATCAATTGTGTGTAGGAGACTTTGATGGTGGTCCAGTTCTCCTCCTTGAATTTTGGGCTTCTTGAGGTCTCGATCCTGTTCCTCGGGACTCTCTTGGAGAGCTTCAGCTCGACCACTGTTTTCCCCATGGGAGGATGAGGTACCCTCGTTTCCCGTTGTCATAGCAATATTTCCTTGCTTGAGCTTAGAATTTTTGAAGGTTAGGCGGTGGGTTGGTAGAAGTATGATTTGAGGTACCCCGGACTCGTTTTGTTTGAAGCTACTCATTTACCACATTGTCCATTAATCCTCTTGTTAGCTCATTACACTTTGTAGAATCGCTCATAGTAGCTGCGAGTGGACTCGTTTTCCCACTGTTGAACCTCGTGAAGGTCGATATGGGTTTTCTTTAGTCCTCAAATGACTTAAACTTCAATTTGTGAATTTGTTGACCAAATCATCCCGAAACGAGAATCAATGCCGAGGCGGTGCGGATACAAGAGGTACATTACATCTTGCATGGACCCACAGAGGCAATACACCATGCCTCACTCACTTGAGGGTGCACAAGTTTATCTTACTATGAAAGGCGTGCTTGATCTAGGGGATCGTGGTACCGTGATAGTTAGTAAAATTTGGGTATTGCATACCTCATCGAGTACCAGCCGAGAGGATGTCGGGATGGAAGACAGTAGCCAGGTGGGTTTAGACTCTTTGGTTGTTCTACCTCTTTGAAGCTCTCGATTTGCCTTTTCATTCTTGCCAACTCACTCATGTTTTCTTTTATAGCAGGGAGCTTGATGATGCCAAGCTCTGCTTGCAATTCTCCATATCCTTCCTTCCGTGTTCGGACATGCCTTTCCACTTTCCACATAACCACGATCCGGGGCTGCACCGCGAGCGTTATCCATGGGCCCCAGGCGAGGCGGTCTTGATTTTCAGCCTTGACTTAGGTGTGAAATCGCGCCAGCTACTTTCACCACGATCCTCGCGATGCGATCTAAGTATGCACTGAGGGATTCATGGTAGGTTGTATCTCCGTTTGGTGGCGTCGGTGAAGCGAACTTCTTTGGCGGTATGGGTGGAAATCTTGCGGCTATAAGTTTCAAATTGTGTTTCTGCGTGTCCTCCTCGTATTCCATGTGGTTCATAATGCCATTTCATGTGTATTAAGGTTGATGAGTGGTGGCACCTAGAAATTAAATCCGTTGTTCAAAGTTTGGGCGGGCCGCCTCACGGCGTGCTTCGGGCCCGTCTTGTGGCCGCCTCTTACAGCTCTCGAGCCGCTTTCCTTTTCATTTAAAACACTTTGCATGTCGGGGTCAATTGATTGTTAAATGCGTTTCCATGGACGAGCGTGACCCACAGCTATGCCAGCTATGATGTGACACTAAAATGCCACGTGGAGGTTCTTTGCCATGTGTTGTGTCTGATTGGCTCCACTTGGCGATGTTGCGAGTTCCAGCTAGTTTCCATCCAACCATGATTTGAAAACTTGTTGACAAAGCAATCTTTAGCGGTGCCGGTCGGTGTCTTGAAACCGAGAATCCGGCAGGATGTGGAAAACATAGGCCCCGAGGCCATATAAGAGGAGGGCCTCGTCCCCAGAAACCTAGGTTGTGAGGTGAGGAATTCCTTCTCTTAATATGATGGGTGAAACAACCTGAAGTTCTGTGTGGGACAACTTTAACCGCCCCCACTCAAAGTGTGGGCCGGGCACATGAGGCAAACAAATAGGCCCAACACTTGCACAATAAGCGGTGGCTCCGATACCATGTGGAAAACATAGACCCAAGCCCGTATAAGAGGAGGGCCTCGTCCAAAAACTTAGGTTGTGAGGTGAGGGAAGTCCATCTCTTAATATGGTGGGTGAAACAACCACAAGTTCCCAATGTGGGACACTTTAACAAAGGATTCAAATACAATGATGCCCAAACTTGCCCAGAAACTTGATTGCTTTATATCAGAAGGTGTATTAAACACAGAAGAAGTGAGAATGTGGGTAGGTGATCTTTACTCTTTGCTTTTTGTTGGCGTATTCCCGGAAGGATTGTTCAAAATCCTACGAATGATGTTCGGATGTTGATTTGAGCTTGAGGGTGTTGAGAGCACCAAGAAAGCCTAGGTTTTATAGTATTTCTTGGTCAATTTTGAATTTGCGGCGTAGCTCTGGTCTTTGACATAAAAAAGAAGGTTGTAATAATGAAAGGGACATCAATAACCGAGCCGAACCCAAAAATTGGAGCTTTTCACGAAATTTGCACCGAACAAGGCGGAGCGCCCGTGGAAGCGGATTTCAGCGGTGATAACGACCGGAGAAGGTGATTTTTAATGATGTTCCGATAGCAGAGCCAGCGATGTTGCGTGAACTATCAAGGTAAGCGATAACGGCGTATGTCGTGTGGATATCTGGCTATCTTGGTGTGATTTCTCCGGTGAGATGGGTGGCGATAGTGTTGGTTGATATGGAAAATATGAAGTTTCGGTGGCGGTATGGTGCGAGCTCGAATTCGATAAATTGGCGGGGCTTGGCTTTGCTTGTCTTAATATTGGATCATTTGTGAGTTACACATAGCTCTGTTTATAGGTGTCGGACTAAGTATGATTATGCTAATAATGATTAGACATAATAAACTACAATTAAGCATAAACATGATCCGGGCACTCAGTGGTGGTTCACACTGAAGCGGCCCGATCCTTGTCTTGCGGACTTATCAAGGGCCTTGTGATGCCAGGTAAGTAGAGTCTCGTATTGAAGTTGAGTCGGTTCGTCTGTTAGTTGAGGAGGCTATCTTGCCTTTGATGATCTCCGGCGTAGTCAAGGTCCGGCCTTGATTTGGAGTAATCTTGAGAGAGGGCCGGATAGATCCGTTAGCTAGCGGCTTTCATCCGTCTGGCGGCGAATTTGGATGAAGATGGAGCGGCAAGGCTTATGATGTGACCTCCGATTGGATCGGACCGGGTCCGTGAGACCGTATCGCGGGTTCCACATATTTAAAATGCGTTTTTAATATTTTTAGTGGTGCTTGGATCATAAATAATAAAAATATTGATGTGGTCTAAAAGTAATCGTGGGTAGTGGCGTTTTAAGTAGTGCTTAGATAGAAGGTGACACACACACACACACACACACACACACACACACACATATATATATATATATATATATATATATATATATAATTTACTATCTATTCTTACGATGATAAACATTTATATTAGACAAATATTAATTTGTATGGATTTTACGAATACTCCTCCGTCCGTATATATAAGTCATTTTAGATTTTTATGCTGATTAAGAAAAATAATAAATGATTCTTTTAATATTTAAGGCAAAATATTGAATTGTTTTTGGGAGTGAAACATAATATGCGTTGTTTAGTGTGAAAGTGAAAGCAATGCGTTAATCTTTGTATTGAAATGTGAGAAAAACATATTTTAGGGCCTTGAAAAAGTTAAAAGAAGCATATTGCGGAGACGGATGGAGTATTTATAGAAGATCAGTCTGATGAAATATTTGTCCAAAACAAATTTTGTCATTCTATATATATATATATATATATATATATATATATATATATGTATATCCATACAATGAAAAATGTTTGAAAAAAGTAAAAGGCAGAATTTGTAAATTGCTTTGATTACGGCGTATATAGAGTATGGTGTCGAAATCATTGAATCTGAGATCACTGTTATGATTACGATCTGTTGTATTTTTCTTTGAATCTGGAGAGTTGGAATCTGTAAAATCTGATTTATAAATCTTTCTGATCTACTGCGTATCTTTCTTAGATCAAATCTTACCGAGGTTCGATTCCCGTTTTCAACCCACATTATTCGGTGACGGTATCCCATTTTGTCAAACGTCCCGCGCCACACTGGAGGTGGATGAGGTCGAAGTGCGATAATGAACGAGGACCACTTCACCTTTAAGGCTTCTAAAATTCTCTGTCACGTATAAAGTTTGACTATTTTACAATGCTTAATGAATTGTAATTATATTTTAATTTTCTTTGATAAAGTTGTAATCTTCCAGAAAAAAAAAAGGGGGGGGGGGGGGGTTATATGATTTAGGTGACCAGCAGCTATCACAAAAACTTGTCTAAAAATACATACCACTAACAAAAATTCGAAGCCGTTCAGATAAGGATTGCTTGTGGCGAATGGAGAACGATTTTAATGGAATATAGCTGGTGGGTTGGGGGGGTCTGATGATGTGACGTGTAAATAGTTGAATATTGATAAAATAATAATGCGTGGGGTTATTTTCACTGATGTGGGACTCAGGTGGTGATAGAAAACAGAGAATCTTTTTCATATCTTTTCCAATTTTCAAACTTGGGGTGCGGCTTCGTGTTTCCGCGGCTTTTCGAATGAGACGATATCCACCGTACGTTGGCTTTTGGATTTTTTGCTTTCAATCGTGTTTTTGTACTTTATAAGTCGTAAGGCTAAAAGTCGAGGTCTCAAGTGGCAGACTGAGAACAACGAGTTTGCTCTATTACCTTTATTCATCATGCTAGACTTTTTCCTTTCCTTTGCTCCACCATTGCATTATTGACTTTGGGGTTTAACCTTCGTTTCCGGTGTGTGTATATATATATATATATATGAAAGGTTTGTTATGTCTTCATTCAAAATCTCAAAATGTTTGAGGCATTTAAACTTTAGCCATTTTACGAAAATCTAATTAATCTTTGGAATTTCGTTAATTGATGTAATATTATTAAGATTATGATAAAGTGAAAGCTTAAAATGCGTAAATGTAAAAGCTATTAGATCGTTTGATGAAATTCGAAGGATTAATTAAACTTTTAAATAAAAGCGGTTGAAAAAATCAAACGTCAACGTTTTGAGGCGGAAGGAGTAACAAAATTGTTATAACGAAGTATCGTAATATAATTTTACCCGTTAATCTTTATGGGATCAATAGAAATTAATAATATACATATTATAATCGATGATGTAAATCGTGTTGTAAATCTTTTTGTTATGATTATTTTGTTGTGTATTTATTCTTAGTGTATTTTCTTACAATTCAATAATTAATGAATGAAAATTTTACACATATAAATGACTACATCTTTTCAAATGATGATAAAATATACAATGACCCCACATAGACAACTTACGCGTCACTTGGAACCCGTTTGATCTTGTCTACGAGCAAAGTATATTGTTAAAGTGTCGCGTTTGTGACTTGTATTTATTATCTACATTTTAAGAGATGACTTCACATTGCCATATATCTCGGGTTTGATCTAAAGACCCCTGCTTATATGGTTAGGGTTGTTATGTTGAATTACAATCACCCTCTCTCTTATATGAGTAAGAGCTTTTATATTGAATTATAAATCTACCGAAAGCAGGGTGATGAGTGGTAAATAATTAAGATTTTATATCTTGACATGCCCGATTTTGATGTTGAGGCCCTTCGTTTATATGAGTTAGGGCTTATATGTTGAATTACCATCTCTCCCAAACACACAATGGCATTGCACAATACTCGAAACTTAATTTGAACCTTTGAGACGATGGTTTGTTTCTTTAACATCCGAGAAATGGGGCGGAACACAGAAACATGCAATATCTTGTAATAGACCTTAGGTGTCTCATGACATCCACCAATCTCAATCGGTGAAAGTTGTGAGTCTGAGCTCATTGTTTCTTGAAAAAACAAACCTTGAACTAGGGCCAACTTGATATATATAGGAATTACATTTTGCAACTTGTAAATGATTCTTAGTTAGTGCATCAAGAATTGACTCAAGCGATTGAATGCATAGGAGAAGCTGGTATGGAGATTGTTAAGTACAAAATCTTGCCAACAAGACTTCTTATAAAGCGTGTTATCATGTACGAGGAATCTCCGTGTTGAAGATGATGTTTTGTTTGCATAGGGTTTTTATGCGGTTTGCAACCACTTGAAGTCAAACTAAATCTATGATTTAGAGGATACTTCGTTTGGAAGATTGATATTCCTTTTTGAGATATAATAACTTGAAACCTATAAAGATTTTAGGCGGTCCAGATCAACGATCTAGAACCGTTCATGAAGATATCCACCCAATCTACGTATATGAGGACATATCGTTACTTTACAGCACAATATCCTTGAATAGACAAGTGCGACAATGTAGGACTTCACCAGTTTTAAGTGCACAAGCTGTAACCATGCTTTGGTGAACATGTCCCAAATTTAATAAAGTGAGGTTAACTTTGAATTCCATTTTACGCTAGTTTTGAGTTTTACAATGACTTAGCGATTTTGCGGACTTAAGATTTTTGTTTGAAATCCAGGGGTGAGTCATGTACACGTTTTACATCAAATCCACAATATAAGAAGGCATTGTTTACATCTAGGCGATGTAAAAGCAAATTCATTAAATTCTTATGGCCAAAAGAATTTTGATGGTGTTCATTTATTCCACATATAAAAGAGTTCTCATTTTGCATAGCTTCTTTCCCTTCTTTGTGTATCTTTTGCTTGGTTCGTTTGCACGATCAACAACCATAACATAACGTTTGTAATTTTACGAAAGACTAACATTACTTTTCTACCTTGTGGACCTCGTAACTTCTTTATTATGTTTTAATGTTTGAGATTAACACTTGATGTTGCGTGAATTATCGGGGTGCGATAGCGGCTGGGCCGTGTGGATATCTAGCTATTTATGTGAGTTTCTCCGGTAAGGAGGGTGGTGATAAGCGGTGGTTGATATGAAATATATGAAGTTTCCGGCAGTGAGTTCGAGCGATATATTGCGGACTCGAACTTCGACAAATTAGCGAGGGCTTGGCATGCTTTTATTAATGATCGGATGGTTTGTGATTTACACATAGCTCATATTTATAGGCGCGGACTAAGTATGATTATGCTAATGATGATAAGACATAGTAAAGTACAATTAAGCATAAACATGATCGAGAGTGAGAAGTGGCGGTTCACCACTGAAGCGCCCGATCCTTTGTGCCGTCTCGTGAGGTCTTGCGACACGAATAAGTAGATTCCGCGTTCGGAGTTGAGTCGGATTGTCACGATAGTTGAGAAGGCTATGTGCCTTGATGATCTCCGGGTAATAAAGGTCCGACCTTGATTCGGAGTAATGTTGAGAGGACATATAAACTCGTCAGCTAGCGGCTTGCATCCGGCTTGGAAGCAAGCAGGATGAAGATGGAGCCGGCTTAAAGGCTTATGATGTGACCTCCGACCGGATCGGACCGGATGCAGTGAGACCGTATCACGGGTTCCCGTATCAATGGCCCCTACTCCATTGCCTTTCCAATTTTCTCTGAATGAGTTTTATAGTGTGGGCGTGGAGTAGAGTTTGTTAAGCGCTTTTGGCCATGCGATCGTTCGATTAATTTCTAGGAGGAGTTGGGTGCCGACTTTGGTTGTCATCGGCTTTGTGATCGAATCCGTTAGATCCGGCACGAAATGTTATGATGTGACGTGGACAGGCTTGGAGCTGAGATTGGCTAAGTATTCATGGCAGTTGGAGGCGTAACCTCAATTTATAAAGGACATGATGGTTGTCGTGACGAGTGCGATTCTTGATTGGTTGGCAACCGTTCATGCGCCTCGTGATTACTTTTAAATTTTGAATTTTCAGGCCTAGCGGTTCAATTTCACGCCCTTGGTACCGTCACATAAATGAGAGGCTACCCCGCTCAATCATATACTTTTGCAAAAATTGCTTCCGCTTTAAACAAATTTTCCGGCAAGTTAGCGATTTCCGGCAAAGGTTTAGGCGTTCATAGTGATTTACATTTGTTTCTTCAGCGAAAATCCATAGACAACCGTTGTTTGCATCATAGCTAGCCTTTATGTGAATTTCTTTTGAACTTCTTGGCGAATTTTGCTTTGAAGCCTCACTCGCTTTCCTTTGTTGCCTAGATTTATTGCTTTTGTCACTCGTTTCCCTTTTGTTGATTCATAGGTCTTTGATGTTTTTAGATCTTGTTTGCATGTGATTTGTAGCCTCTAGTTTGTTTCTTTCTGGTGAAGGCGGAGGAGGCGAGTTGTCAAGATAAGTAACATACTCGTTAATCTCGGCCCGGCTTATAGTCTGGCGATAACTAATCCACCTCGCCACTTGTGCTTTGGGATGTCTTCAAAGTCGGCTACGAGAGTGACATTGTTGCGTGATTCTGGATCTGGAGGTGAGGCCGAAGAGACCTCTTGCGCGAGATCGGGTGAGCATGATCAACCATTTACAAGAGTAAGGGTGGCGATCAAGGTAGAGTCATTGTCAATAAACCCCTTCTTTGTGCCAAAGGAAAAGCAAATAGAAAGAAAAAAGAAATTCCTGTGAAAACTGCTACGCGCGCGGCCTTCAAGAGCTCGCGACTAAAATCCTTTGATAAGGAAGTCGGCGACTATGGAAGACTTTCAAAGAGAACCACGAGTACATGAATTATTGTGACTTTTGACATCCCGTGCCGTTCTGAGTTTTACCGGTTTGAGAAAGATGGAGCCGGAATGTGACTAAGGTGCGTAGTCGCGACTCAAGGACTTCATATGGCTTCACTACGACCATTTATCGCGGCATTTGGCCCCGTTTGATCCGTTTTTAGTTGAATTCCTTTGGGAGTTTAATGCCTTGCCTTGCGATCTCACTTTGGGAATAGTGAGTCGTCGTCATGGCGTTTATCGTGATCTCTGATTGTTGGGTAGAGAACCTTCCATGCCGATTTTGTTTAACATTTACTATTTTTCAAAGCGCGGGATAGGCGGTCGACTCACTCTGCGCAAACTCAAATGTCATTTACTCTTGATCTTCGGCCGGAGTCAACTCGTGGAATCACGAGGTGCATGTGGGTCGAGTCGCCGGTGGGTTGGCGTTTCCTCACTATGCCGCCAACTCAACCAAAAAAGCCTAGGATGTGGGAGTGGGTAAGCCCGATGAGGCGAAGAGAAGTTTATTAAGGAGTTGGATAAGCTTTTGGGCTATGATGCCAAGCGCGATGCTCAAAAACGGACTTTTAAGCGGCGCCCGTCTCTTAGAGTCACCGATGGGTATTGCCGGCAGGTGGGATATCGGGATCGGATGTTGGAGATCCGCTTAGTCAATGTGGTACTGTCATTTGTGACCGGATTGGATTAGCGTTTGCCGTATTATGAGATGTCTCCCTTACATTTGCGGGGTTTGCTAAGAGGATCGAGCCGTAGACCTTTGAGTAAAATTTTATTTTACCTTTGCCATTTTATTCGTTTAGCTTCTTGCCTTTCATAGTTGTGTATTTTGAATTTATCAATTTTGGTTGTTATAGCGATGATAAATCCACAAAGCAAAGGCAGCGCCATTGCGAGAAGAGATGCGGTTGTGGCTAGAGAAAGAACTCAAGGCCCTTCAGAAAACTGCTCTGCCGACAGTTGACGAAGAAACTGATACTGGTGAGGCTAATCTGGAGGCACTAGCTCATCCTTCAATTCCCTGGCTCGCGGGGAAGGGATAGTGATCGGATCCTCGGCCGTCGAGAAATGGGCTGGCGAGGCAGCTGTAGAGAAGCCTATGAAGAAGAAGGGCGGTGAGGTCGCAGGCGCCACGGGGGCTATTATTCTGGATAGCCCTGAGAAGGTTGTTGAGTCAACAGTTCCATCGGCTCCGAAAAGACCCAGGCTGAAGGAAAGTCAAATCTCTAAGTCCTCTGCTCCTTGCCCCGATCAAAATACTATTCCAGAGCTTTTGGGCGTAAGTAGTTCGAAAATCCTCATTTGAAGCCCAAATTGAAAAAGGAAAGATGTGGTCCCATCGACCTCAACTCGAGGACTTCTTTGTGGGGAAGTCAATCTTTGCCGTACAGAGGGCTCGTCAATGTGGACCGCCCCGATTTCAGAAAACCAACCGACAAAACTGAAGGATGTAATTTCTTTGCTTAGCGGATGGATCACGATTTACAAATTACAATACATAAATAAAGGATCTAAATTCCTACAAGAGGGTTTAGTATGTCTTACCAATAGCGGGAAGAGAAGCCAAGATCTTGTGTGTTCTCAAGCGGTGGTTGTTGGACACCAATTCTTGGTACTAGAAACTCCTTTATATGCTTCAGGAAAAACTACAAGTTTTCTTCAACGAAAACCAAGACAAGAAACAAGTTTTCTCTCTATTTTTGTGTGTGTATATCGAAAAATCTTCTCCTCGTATATAAATGGAAAAACTCTCTTTATATAGGAGAATAAATCCTTGGCCTCCGAGTTTCTAATTAATTAAATAAATAATTAAAAGAAATCACAATAAAAGATAATTCCATTTATAAAAGATTATGATTAATCAATCAATCAATTACAAATCAATTATGTTTTATTAATGAATTATTTAACTAGTAAATAAATAATCACCCAAGAAAATCAATTCTTGCACTTTATGACATGGGGCGCCACACAAGGTTTTAGGCATGAAAAATGTCTTTTACATGTATTATATTATTTAAGCGCACTAAATAATATTTAGCATATCAATTAATTGGCTAGCCAATTAATTATCAACGAGCCCAATAACAAGAAAAATACCCGAATTACGAGGAGCCACATTTGGGGACCATGGACTATAACGATAGCTCAATAATTAAGTAAAATATTCATCGAGCGAATATTCATACTTAAATTATTAATTCGGGATTACGCCACCATAAACCCGAGCGATACCAATTATAGATATATACTTACACTCAACCATATGAGTATATAGCGTCCTTGATATAATCACTCACACATACGGACTAGCCCTCATGTATTGTCCATTCTTAGTAGGAAGTCTCCGTGAACCCGACTCGAAATATCTTATCCTTATTTACCATTAACCCTAGCGATCAATTAGTTCACATATCGACTAGTAGCTAATTAGTCTAATATGGCCCAGGGCCCATCGATCATTTTCTTAGGGTTAACAAATAAAGGGGCTGTCTCTCTACTTCCCGCATGAAGGAATGGATTCCATATACGTGAAAAGCAGAACTACTCACTCGTGAGGGAATAGTGCCAATGAGAAGTGACTTGGATCACATATCAAAGTGATCCGTAACTAACACATCAAACACTACCCGAGACAAGCGGCATCTGTGATCACCTCGAGGATTAAGGTCAATCCATTTATGATCATCAATGATTTAATAAGATTTCACGATTACGAAATTATATCAAAAATCAGATTAAATCGGTCGAGTCTATATGAATGCCATAATATATAAATGCCCCACTTAGGTACTTTCTACCGGCAGTCCGGATAAGACTATCACACCTAAGGTGTTACAGGCGCATTATTGGTGTTTTAATCATGAGACCACAAACTACGATTAAGTTCACCACGGACTAACTGATTCAAGTATATCACCACTAACTCAATCCTCACATGCATGCCATACAGCTTTGAGTTAAGTGGTTATATCTTGATATATATAGGAGTTTGAAGTAGTGTATACTTTATAAGCACATAGCAAATAATAAGATGAACAATAAAATCTGTCATTATTAAATCAAAAACAATTACATAAATTGTCTTTGGGACACTACATCTAACAAAAGCGGGGCCACCTTGTTGGGCAACACGATCGGCTCCATTCCTCGTCTTGAAATTTCCCGTTGCCTTGACTTTGGCGAAATACGGATGGAGATCGGTCATGGCGTTCTGAAAAGATTTACATGGCCAATCGGGTGGATCCACAGGGTGGCCTCGTGGAGTCGATCGGCGACCTTCCTCGATCATTGGAGATGCTCTTTGCATGGTAAGTTTTCAATTTTGCTTTCTTAGTATTTTCCTTCCTTTTGCCCACATGTTTTTAAATCGTGTGCCGATTTGGTTAGCTCTTGTCATGAAGCAAGCCACTAGAATGTCTAAGGATGAAACTTCGGGGGAGAATTCGGGCCGTCGGTCGGTGAAGAAACTAGAGGCCAATCTTGATCACCTTTGTCCTGTAGCTTGAAACATAAACAACCGTCTCATTTGAGGCTAGAGAAGAGGCTGCTGAAGAAAATGGCCGGCGAGTTAGAGCTGGCTAAGATGAGGACTCTCCGTGAGCAAGGCAAGCCAAGATAACCCGGCATGACCGGAGAGTTCGAAGATCTGATCGACCCCGAGGCTAAGCGGGCTGGAAGAGGAGCAGAGAAAGCTGCTGCTTTTGCAAAGGAGTTCAAGTCTTACAAGGCCATTGAGGCGGCGAGGTGGAGGCTATAAGGCGTCAGGCCATCGCCCGATATCAAAACTCGACTACAAAAACCCTCGACCAAATTAAGCCTTGAGAACTTTGGTGTGGCCACATCATATTGCCCGATGTGTCAAATGCATTCGGGAGAAGTAGCTCTGAGCTTGGAGGTGTTTCAAGAGTGGCTCGCCACCGATCCTATGTCCCAACTCTTACGTGCCTTACATGGCCAATTCCTATTTTCTAAAGAAGAGGTTAAGGGCTTCAATGATGATCGGCGTGCTTTGGAGCTTTAAGTGGAACCCTGCCCCAGGCCCGATGAACTGCGGGATATGATTGAAGAAGGCTGCTCGAGTTGAAGAGCTGTCTTAGAGATTGAGGCCGCCAGCGTGTCGGGGACGAAATGTATGAGAACCTCTTGGTGCAAGCTCGACCTTAGCTTTATTTTGTTGTATTTCTTTTACGATCATTTGCAATCATTTGTAAATACTTTAGCGATTCGCATTGTACTTGTCTTTTGGCGGCTATGTTTGAAGCGGAAATCAACTTTGTGTGTAATCAACTTTTGAATTAAATTTTGCAAGTGTTTACGAAGAACTGGCTTTGCACAATTAGTTTTGATTTGAACCGCTTTCCATGTTTTCCGATTTGAACCGGGGTGTCCGGCCCCTTATCCACAATGCGGTTTTAAATGCATGAACCAGTGCGTATAAGCTTTAACTCATGAATCAAAAATGTAACCACATTGCACCGTTGTTTGAGCATGGCTATCCATGGGTCTTGGTTGAAACAAATCGAATTACTTTATTTAATTCTCTCGGAAGTGTAAAGTCACCTTTCGACATGTTTCTTTATGACTCTTGCTTTGATAAGCTGTAACCTTTATTGTCGGCTCGATACCGACCGAGCATTTAAACAAGCTAGGCTATCTCTTTTTGTTTTGGAGTTTTGAATTTGAAAAGATTTATCTCCCTCCATTGGTTTAACTTTGATGCGGACCGTAGGTCCTCACAGTTTTCCTATAAAAGGATGGTTCGACCACCTATTCATTCTGCAGCTTGAAAATTTTGAATCTTAACTTTTCACTTTAGATATCAACTACGGTATGTCTTATACAATATCGATGTGATTAAAATATACTATTTATGTCATCAATTCTAACTATCATCGAGTTAATTATATATATTTCATATTAAATCACGTGTTTATATTTATTATTTAATGATAAGTGATTATTAATGTGATAATTGGTATTTAAATTGTTTTATTATAAAGAGCAATTAATTGTGTGATAAATCTTGATTTATGGATCGTAGCGAATCGGGAGGATAATTGTCATGCAATCGGAAATATCAAGATAAATAAGGAAGAAAATCGGAGCATTAATGAAGAGACAAATCGGATCGGCATAGAAGAGTGAAGTGGGGAACAAGTCGAATGAGCGAGTGAAAGCGTGTATAGAGGAGGCTCGAGTCGGCCGAGCCATGCCATTCGATCGCCCGAGCCATGCCATTCGATCGACCCGGCGTAACTTCTTTCGGTCACCCGGCCTAATCAGTTAATGCATGCATATCTTACGGATTCTCCTATGTAAACTACAACTCCTATATATAAGCAGCGACCACGATCTTTGAGAAAGAACCAACCTACAAAAACACAATATTACAATACTTTTAGTTTATCAATATAGTTCTTTTATTTTATATTATGTTGCTTCATCACGGAGGCGATGGATTCATCGATTAAAGATTGCATTGAAGGATCGGAGGACCCTCAATCTACGAGGTAATGTCTATCCAAATATATCGTTTTATTAAATAGATCTATTTTATTTAGTTATGGAGTAGTCGTTTGTGTATTGATTTAGTGATGTAGTTAATTAACAAACCCATATTCATGTAGATCTAAGTAAATGCGAAGGCATTTCTGAGCAAATTCTAGAGTCACGGTCGGATCTACCCGCGGTGCATATGGTTAGATCTAGCCATCAAGATTCAGTAATTTTACGAAAGCGACTTGACTCGTCGTCTTTACTCTGTTTTCATATACACATGTAATAGATCGGCCAATTTGTTTACATCGTTCTCGTAAATTAATATGATATATTGTGAAAATTGCCATGTTAAATAGGACATAAGTTAGCCGATCGTTTAGGAGGTGTGCCAACTTTGTCCCGCGGTGGTTGCTGAGGCGAGGTGGCGATTTTAGATCGGCATCCACTAGTTTAGTATAACATGCTTGTTATATGATGTTCTATCTGTCCAAGGAAGGATTAAGTAATTAAGCATAAAGATCTTACATCCGTTCACGAAGTAGATCCGGTTTAGGGGATAGCTCCGTAGCCAAAATATAATCAACCTTAATGTCTTTTACATGTCTCGGCTTAGATATACATATATGGGGAGTAATTACTACTAGCGTAATCAATACCGTTTGTTAGAGTCTTATAAAACCGTAAAAACAAGTGTTTAGTGTCTTGTGTCGTATTGTTAGTCTTTGTGTTTTCTATCGTGTCAACCTTTATTTTTCGTTATTGTTGGTGCGTGGGCCGCCCCAAATCTATTTTTAGTTTAATAACGTTGTACTTGTTTAAGCCGAGTCTCTGTGGGATGGAGCCTCGACTCTATCTAGCTATACTACGATTGAACTGGTTCTCTTGCTAGTTTGGTTATTTAGGTATCGAGTTATTTTATAACTTGACCGTCATCAAGTTTTAGCGCCCGTTTCGAGGACTCGTGTCATTAAATTGAGTATAGCTTATTTTATTAAAAGTAGATTAAGTAAATATTGTGAATAAAGTCGATTATATTAAGCGATTATAGTTAAAAATAATAATTTAAAAAAATATATAAATAAATAAATAAATAAAAGTTAGATCGACCGAACCACGAGTTCTCGATCGGCCGAGAATTTATTATTTTTATGTTTACATTACTTTTTTGTTTTACCGCAGTTTTGCCTTGTGTTTTTGTATTTTTAGTCTGTTTTAGTTTAGTTTTTATTTATTGAGTCTAAGATTAGACTTTAAAGTTTCTAATAGTTTATTGTTATTTCTATTTTTGTCTATTTTAGAGTCTACCAAAAGCGATGGCCTTAGGCGTATTTTAGTTGTTTATTGTTGTTTTGCTTTGCAAATAAAAAAAAACAAGCTACCAGGATTCTAAAGGATCAAAGCGAGGAGCAAGGCGGGAAAAATCTGAAGGAACACAACATTCCGATCAATCGACTCCGACATGGAAGGATTACTAAATGAAATAACGAGGTAAATGGAAATAATTTTAATAATGCAAATTTTGTTAACCAATTTGTGTTTGCATGGGAAAAGCGTACTTTGCAAAGCTATACAGCGCCTACCATTGAACAATTCATTCACCGCTATCGTAGTACACGAAAATCTTTCTTTGAAATTTATCACCCGAAACCTAATGTCATTCAAATGGTGACAAACTATTCCACTTTTCATGGTATCTGAATGAAGATCACGGCATTCACGTGATGAATTTCTTAGAGATCGTTTGTACCGTGAAGCGAGGCGGTTCTGAAGATAACATTAAAGTTGAGACTTTTCCACTTTCACTTTGAAAGATAAAGCTAAGCAATGGCTTTTCTCTTTAGAGCTAGATCAATCACGACACAGGAGGAAGCTGCTACAAAAGTTCATGAATAAGTACTTCCTATAGGAAAGACCTTTAAGATTCGCCAAGATATCTTGGGGTTCAGCGACAACACAGGAGAGTTTTGATCAAGCTTGGGAGCGTTTTAAGGAGTCCATGAGGAAATGCCCTCATCATGATATCCTACATGGATTTTAATGCAAACCTTCTACCATGGATTGAGAGATCACGGAGAAGATAAGAGTAGATGCCTCCAAGGCAATGGGCGTTTGTTCTTTTATCTCTGAGGAGGCACGAGGAAAGATGGAGCAAATAGCAATGAATAGCCAATGGGAGGTGGTGAAATAGCAAGCTGTGAAGATGGCGATAATTTATCTAAGGAGGATTTATCGCATAAGATCCTACATACTCTATTGATCATAAATGATAAGGTGGATGGTATGCATGAGAGGATTCAGCAGTGGAGGCGGAAAAGGGGCGGAAATGATTAATCAACTAGAGAATCACGTACTAAAAAGCCAATTACATTGGGAAGCAGGGTAATCAACATGAAGGTTACAAACCAAATCATGACCAACTGAATTCCGATGGAGTGATCCAAATGAAGGGGTAAAACCACAAAACACTTATGTACCTCGATAAGCTCAAACTTACGGTTGGGAATTTGCATTTGAAAAGATGAGTAACACAATATACGACCTTTGTGAATCAATCGGCCAAATTCCATTTAAAACTGCTCTGCTTTCACCAATCTTGTCAAGAGAATGATGCCAAAGTCACCAACCAAAAGCCTTAGTCCATAATCTCTCTCATCAAATAGGACAATTAGGTGAACAAGCATCATTAGACCTCTGAGGATTTCAAGCAACAACGATAGGAACCACAGGGATGTGAGCATAATAATGACTAGAATTGAAAAGGAGCTTACTCCACCAATCCCAAAGAACAAGGAAAATGTAGAGGATGTTAGGGATAAGGAGAAAGAGCTGAGGAGGCATTCACACCACAGCTTAGAAAAGCCCCGATGAGCAATTATCCTCCATCTCTACCATTTTAGGGAATAGTGATTGCTTGAAATATCTTGTGAAGTCGAGGTTGTTAAAAATGAGAAGCAACAACCATGGTTTAAAGATTATGTGAATTATTTATCCGGGAGATATTTGCCACCAAACTTGAACCCGTGACAAAGAAGAAGTTCTTTGCGGACCTTAAACACTATTATTAGGATGAACCCTATCTTTTTAAGCGTTGCTCGGACAACATATTTAGAAGATGTGTTCACGAGTGAATTCCTCGATATACTTAAACATTGTCATACTTATGAAGCGGGGAGGACACTATGGAGGGGACAAGGCTAACTGCTAAAGTTCTCCAATGTGGTTTCTCTTGGCCAAATCTTTACAAAGCTGCATGAATATGCTAGATCACATCATTCATGCCAAATGACGGGCAATATCTAGAGGAGACATGAAATGCCACTAAGGAGTATCCTAGAACAGAAATCTTTGATGTATGGGGAATTGATTTTGTGGGACCTTTCACTTAAATCTGTTTCAAACATTTATATTTTGGTGGCGATCGACTATGTGTCTAAATGGGTTGAGGCTATTGCTTCACCTACCAATGATGCAAAAGTTGTCTGCGGTTTTAAAGAAAAATATCTTCACAGCGGTTTGGAATCCCTCGTGCCATCATTAGTGATAATGGGAGCCATTTACGTAATAAGCCATTTGAGAAGTTAATGGCCAAAATGCGAGGTGAGACATAAGTTAGCTACCGCTTATCATCCTCAAACAAGTGGTCAAGTTGAGGTCACGAACCGAGAGATTAAAGCGCATTCTAGAAAGCGTAGACCCAACAAGGAAAGATTGGTCGTTGAAGTTAGATGGCGCTTTATGGGCTTATCGGACTGCGTATAAGACTTCCATAGGTATGTCCCCATACAGTTGTTTTAGGAAGCGTGTCATCTACCGGTTGAACTTGAGCACCGTGCCTTATGGGCTACTCGTATGTTGAATTTGGATGAAAGTTTAGCCGGAGAGAAGAGATTGTTGGAATTAACTTTCGCTTAGAAGAGTTTCGCATTGAAGCTTACGAGAATGCTCGGATCTATAAAGCGCACTAAAGATTTCATGATAAAAGATCCTTGACCGCACCTTTAAGGTGGGTGATATGGTTCTTGTTTACAATTCGCGCTTGAAACTTTTCCGGAAAGCTAAAATCAAGATGGTTTGGTCATTATAAAGTGAGTAAAGTATTTCCTTCGGGCTTGTAGAGGTAAGTCACTGGATGATCGAAAGACTTTTGTGGTGAATGGCCACCGAGTAAAGCATTACCTCGGGACTCAATTTGATAGGGAGGAAGAAGTACTTACTCTAGGAAATCCTAGTTACAACTAGACCATCATGTGAAGTCTGGTCGAGCTAACGACTATAACCATAGAACTATTTCTTAAAACTTTCTTTTAGATTTGTTGTTGTTTTGCTTTGAATAAAGTAGCATCGCCTATCACGGTTTTTATCTACGCCATGTTCGAGTCTAAGTTCGGAATAAGCGAGTTTTCCTTGATAGCCGTCATGTGAGTTTTTATTTAGCTTGTAAATCCCTTTTGGTATTGTCCATGGCGAGTATAAAGTAAAGTGGCTTAAAGCTTGTTTTTAGATATTTATATCTAATTCTTTGCCACATTATTTTATAACTTCCATAGACATGGTATTTAACGATTTAAGTGGAGCTTGTTTGTTTATACGGGGATATATGCGTCTCTCCACGGCGTGCTCGGGTTTACTCCGATATTGTTCCTTCACTTGGGAGCCGTTTCGAGCTAAGTCTTTTTCTTAAACTCTAATTTATTTTTGTCATTGAGGACAATGCCATGTTTAAGTGGGGGCAAAGGACTTAGCTATATGTTGAAAAAGTAAAGAAGAGCGGAATATTGAGGCAATATTGAGCAAAATTTAAAAAGTTGTTGAACTCGTACCATTAAACTTGTGAAGTTCCTATACTTAGAATTGATAGGAAAGGAACCAAGTTGCGTGAAATGCGTGATCATATTATACTTTGCGATAAATTGTTAGTAAACTTAAGGATATTCATGCCAACAATTGCAGATAGTTAGGTATTGTTCAACTACTCAACATGTGAATCGTTTAGTACCGCATGAGTTATAATACTTGAAAGAAATATGTGTACATTGCGTAGATAATTGGTTATGAGGACCTGAGTGCCGATGTTTGTCGTGATGTATTACGATCTTCTAGCCAACAAAAGCGGAGTAATAAGCTTGGGGCGTACTGTGTTTTGTGGTGCATTAAAACAACTGGGCTTGTAGTAACATTACCAAAGTAGCCCGCTTGTGGTAATATTCGATGCTATGCTTAATCTAAGATAGGGGATACTCTACGAAAAGTTTTCTTCCTTGAGATTAGTAGTATTGAAAAATATGCAAAATTGAAAAATTTAAATTGTTAGAGGCTTTGAGTAGTACTCGGTCTCCAAGTCAAAAACCACTATAGATCGCTCTTGCTTATTGTTCTAGTGCTATCACCATTCTGAGGCATAAAAGTATGAATCTTGATGTTGGTGAATTTTGATATGAAGTGCATAAGCTCTAATCTTGCTACATTTATATAAAACCAATGCACATGCACACAATCACTTGATTCATAGCGAGTAATGAATAATGCTTATCGATGAGCATGGTGGTATGAGTTGACTCGAGTTTCTTGTGTAAGTATGAGTTGACCACGGAAAATGTTGTCTTGAGGAATGACTTATTGATGCTTTGTTGGGAATGAAGCAAAGTTTAAGTGGGGGCATTTTGATGTGATTTAAAATATACTATTTATGTCATCAATTCTAACCTTAAATCGAGTTAATTATATATATTTCATATTAAATCACGTGTTTATATTTATTATTTAATGATAAGTGATTATTAATGTGATAATTGGTATTTAAATTGTTTTTATTATAAAGAGCAATTAATTGTGTGATAAATCTTGATTTATGGATCGTAGCGAATCGGGAGGATAATTGTCATGCAATCGGAAATCTCAAGATAAATAAGGAAGAAAATCGGAGCATTAATGAAGAGACAAATCGGATCGGCATAGAAGAGTGAAGTGGGAACAAGTCGAATGAAGCGAAATTGAAAGCGCGTATAGAGGAGGCTCGGTCGGCCGAGCCATGCCATTCGATCGACCGGCGTAGCTGTTCGGTCACCGAGCCTAATCAGATTAATCGTGCATATCTTACGGATTCTCCTATGTAAACTACAACTCCTATATAAGCAGATCCACGATCTTTGAGAAAGAACCAACCTACAAAAACACAATATTACAATACTTTTAGTTTATCAATATAGTTCTTTTCATTTTATATTATGTTGCTTCATCACGGAGGCGATGGATTCATCGATTAGATATTGCATTGAAGGATCGGAGGACCCTCCGTCTACGAGGTAATGTCTATCCAAATATATCGTTTTATTAAGTAGATCTATTTTATTTCATTATGGAGTAGTCGTTTGTGTATTGATTTATTGATGTAGTTAATTAACAAACCCGTATTCATGTAGATCTAAATTAAATGCGAAGGCGTTTCTGAGCAAATTCTAAGTCACGGTCCAAATCTACCACGGTCTATATGGTTAGATCTAGCCATCAAAATTCTAGTAATTTTACGTGAGCGACTTGACTCGTCGTGCTTTACATTTTCATATACACATGTAATAGATCGGCCAATTTGTTACATCGTTCTCGTAAATTAATATGATATATTGTGAAAATTGCCATGTTAAATAGGACATAAGTTAGCGATCGTTTAGGAGGTGTGCCAACTTTGTCACGGTGGTTGCCTAGGCGAGGTGGCGATTTTAGATCGGCATCCACTAGTTTAGTATAGCATGCTTGTTATATGATGTTCTATCTGTCCAGGAAGGATTAAGTAATTAAGCATAAAGATCTTATCCGTTCACGAAGTAGATCGATTTAGGGGATAGCTCCGTGGCCAAAATATAATCAACCTTAATGTATTTTACTGTCTCGGCTTAGAGGGAGTAATTACTACTAGCGTAATCAATACCGTTTGTTAGAGTCTTATAAAACCGTAAAAACAAGTGTTTAGTGTCTTGTGTCGTATTGTTAGTCTTTGTGTTTTCTATCGTGTCAACCTTTATTTTTACGTTATTGTTGGTAAGTAGACCGCCCCTTAAATCTATTTTTAGTTTAATAACGTTGTACTTGTTTAAGCCGAGTCTCTGTGGGATCGACCTCGACTCTATCTAGCTATACAACGATTGAACCTAGTTCTCTTGCTAGCTGGTTATTTAGGTATCGAGTTATTTTTATGACTTGACCGTCATCAATATCCCTTCACATTTTTCAGTACAGCCTCTAATGAAGTGGTGGAGAATTACTGGGTGTTCTTCAATCGTTGACCGTTGCTGATTGAGGAGGGCTTAAACCGTCGGAAAATAAACGGAAGGTCACGCCTCAGGATCACTGATAGGAGTCAACTTCAATGCACTTTTGTATGTGATCTGGCACCCGTTTATCACTATATTGGCATGTTCTGGTTAGATATAGACCGTTTCGAGAGTAATATCGAGAGTTATATGCACGGGGAGTTAAATTGTCACATTGATAGTAAACTCCGTCTTTTTGACGATGTTTACTTCTTTTCCGAGCACTTTTGTCTTACGGAATTACAGCGTGGTGTTTTGTTAGTATATGTTATTGCGGGACTTAGGTGGCTCGAGGACCGGAGCGATGTTTTGGAGTGAGAAACATGGTTGTGTACGAAAGTAGCATGGAAGTGGAGAAAAATCAAGTTTGGGTGAAATCAAGGCAAGCGGCGTTTACTCTACCCAAGCGGCGTTTGTAGCAAGGTTAATGACCGTTGACCAAAGCGGCATTTGGCGATTCAAATGGCGTTGCCAAGTTATCATTTGATCTTTGAAAGTTGGCTTAGAAGACAAGCGGCGGCCAAATTACCCCCAGCTGGCGTTTGGATGGGTTCGACCGAATCTTGAGCTCGTATTCGACAAGCGGGCATTCAAGACAATCAAGCGGGCGTTTGTCCTCGAGACATGATCCACCAACCAAGCTTTCAAAGAAGCCAAGCGTTAGTTCAGCGAAGAACAAGCCTTAATCAAGAATCGATTTCCAGGCAAGCGGGCGTTTGCCTCGGCGGCAGTGATTTTAACTTAGCTTTATAAATACGCATTTTATTCTTTCATTCGGCGATTTTATTACCTTAGGCATATTTGGGGCGATCTTGAGTGCGGTTTTTAGTGTAGGTTGATCATACTACGATCCATTGATTCCTTAGTTTACATCCTTTGATTTTAAACACTTTCTATAGCTTAGATTTTAGTTTCAAGATCAAAGATTCAACTTTTAGAGCAATTATTTCTTCAATACTTTGTGGTCGGATCTTAGTCAGTTATATGGTAATGAATACTTTTTCCTTTATTGTTCTAGTTATGATTTCAATCTTTATTTCTGTTATTGGTATAATCATGAGTAGCTAAATCTATGTGTAGTCGAATTATGTGAAAGCGAGTGAAAACCCTAAGGAGGATGAGATTGGGAGTTGTGTAGTGCGTAATTGATGTTTTAACGATTAATCCATGTCCTAAAACTAATTATAACGTCTTTGAATTAGATTGATCACCTAGTTCACTGTCACACACATCGAACTTATAGATGTATTTTATGGTGAGATGTAGGAGAAGGGGTTTTGGGATCGTTGCGTAGATTCAACCTAGTTGTTAAGATCGTTTCCAATATAGGGGTTTGTCATCGTTGTTCGAGCAACTCTAGACCTTAATCATGTTAGGATAATCAGTTTTCTAAATGGAGAGTCGGTTAGCTTCACATAGGGTGGTTAGATCGAGTTGTTCAGTCTAATCACTAGAATTAGGAGCTGGCACCCGTGGATGTCGTTAAACTACATTGGATAGGTAGGGCGAGTTAAGACACGCTCCTATTAAGTCCTTCTGAGGGTGAAAGTAGCTCGTGGGATCATGGTTAGGCTATACCCTTTAATATCTAGAAGTAAACTTGTTAGTATAATCTTTATTTACTTTAGCATAATATCTTCCACCATCATTTTGGCTTTGAACTAAGATCTACGTCAGCTTTGGTACTTAGACATTACTCCCTGTGGATTCGACCTTGTGACCACTGTACTCCCGTTGACCCGATACTCTGTCGGAGAAAGTTAGCGGTTAAGTATTTTGCTATCAATCACCTTGTCGGGTTGGGAAGACTTGGTTGCCTGGACCGCCGGGCGTTATAATACCACGGTCGTTCATGAATTCTACTCACCTTTGTCTGTGGTTGGGTCCCAGGAGGCGGTGGTGTCTGCATGTCTGTTTCGCGGCGTCTTTGGTCTGTTTACTCCAGCTGTCATCAATCAGTTTTCAATCTCCTCAACTTTGACCCGCTCATCACTTCTGACGGGCTTGGGCTGGGCGAGGATGAGGTCTCGGGTATGCGCGCAGTGGCGCTCTTCACAACTTATTCACGATGCGTTGGAGTCGGACCCGTGAGAAGTCGCATCGAATTATCCCGGGGCCTTACGGGCTGGAAGTGCTATCGATTCCCGGCGCTCCTACTAGCGATTTTGAGAAGTAGCGAGGAGGAGGGCTGTTTTAGCATGCTATTGGTATCCCCATCTGTGGAGGTGGAATGTTAGTAGGCTAAATCTAATAACTAGCCAAAGTTATGTAATCGTTTTATTTCGATCGCACCGATGATCCACCACCCCACCGAAAATAACAAGAAAGACACATGTTCATTCGTAAGTTCTTGGATTATTATCTGCTAAAGAGGCATTTTCCTTTTAGGTTCATCGCCTTTTAATTAGTTCACCACTCTCGGTACAACTAAAGCATTTACGGATCAAAGATATGGATATAAATCCTAATCGACAACATTCACCCTCAACTTACGTATGTTGGAAGACTATTATCATTCTCCTTCACGGTAATCTCTGAATTCATCAACTATCGTATCTAAATTCGATTAGCATGCAACATAAGTATAGATCATACAAATTGCACATAAACAATTCAAACATGAAGGAAGAACAAAAAACTCACTAGAACAAATGAAAGCGAAATCCTTGTTTATTCCGGTGATGGTGGCTTCACAAAGGTGGTTCTAGCTTAGAGACCTTAGCCAATCATCCTCGATTATGATTTGAGAATCGGGGCCGTAGCTCGACATTACAAGATTACTACTATTCTAATTTATTCTCGGCATACTTGCCACTCTGAGTATTTACATAAAAGGCGGGAAAAGTAAAAGCTTGGCCAAAAGTGACCAGGAGGCGCCTTTATGGATGGAAATGAGGAGTTCTTATAGGGAGAGTTGAGGGAGGTGTATAAGGGAGGTTGTAGTTGAGGAGATATTTTTTTGGAGAATATGCTTTGGAATATTCTCAAGTTTATTATAAGCATGTGGGAGGTGATAATGACTTTGCATGTGAAGGTGAGAGTCACTAAAATAGCATGTGGAGTTTGTTATGACTCATCATCATCATCATTAAGGAGCACATGGAGTAACATGCATCAAACTTGGCCAAAATATCTCCGGTTCGTCCGTAATTCAGCGATTCGGTAAAAAATCATAGCTTGAGTTGTAGACCTCCGATTGGCGTGATTCAAAATCGTTGGAAAGCTCATTTTAGTATCTACAACTTTCGTCAAGAACTCTTCCCTGAAAATGCCTCTAAGTCAGGTAAAATTTCCATCGAAAAACAGGTTCACGGTAGAAATCGTTGGAAAATATTGATCCGTTGATCTAAATAAACTCGTGGCATCTTCTTCTTTTCCTCAAAATCCATCTTTTAGGCCTCAAAATATAATGTTCGTGGCATATTTTGAAATACTTGATCACCAAGTTTGGGCCGAATCGAATCGAGCTTTCTTTATTCGAATCGAGCTTTCTTCTTAATCTTCATCGATCTTCGTTTAAGCTCCTCATTTAACATGCAAGCGTACCTACATTCATGATAACATCGTGCAAAATGTAACATCTCATATTCAAGATTTTTATCAATGAAACCACATAATTAACACAAATTTGCATAACCACTTTTTTAAACTCATTTGCTCAATAATTCGATTAAACCATTGATTTACATGCAAATTATCTGAATATGGAGAAATTGTTATAAAATATAACATTAGAAATCGTATAAAATCACCTAAACAACTCCCCACACTTAGCTTTTGCTCGTCCGAGCAAAACAAAACAAGAATCAAGGCTCGAAAAAGATAGACACCTCGGCCAAATACAACATATACTCAATAAATCAGGAGGTTCACTGCGATGTGTGTGCATAATATAGAAAACTTCCACTAAGTCAAACTTGAAAAATTCAAAGCAAACTAGCTAATACCCCCTTCAAACTAGTGATACTTATAAGATGTACCTACAAAGCGTGACATATCACGAAAGAATGATAGAATATATCTAGGGCCATTACGATATACTCGAGAGGATAATCCACTACAACATATCATCACATTATCTTTGGGGATAAGGTATCGATAACTAAGTCCTTAACTTATTCATAATAATAAATTTTTAGATTTATTTTCTTTCTTTTTTTTTCACACTTTTTTTCTTTTTTTTTTTTCAACACACATCGAATGAGCTTTTGCCCGTCATACTAGAATAGGAAATTTGAGATAATCCCTATCTACTCAAATCATAAAGCGACTTTTACATTTGTCGTGAGCTTTGGTCATCATAGTGGTATAGGACATTTGAGATAATGCCTACCCGCACTCAAATCATCGACCGACTTTACGACACACACAATTGATTACTTTTTGAGATTTACGCGGGCGATGGTTAACATGCTAAAAGCAATTCAAACCTCTTGAGCATAACACCTCAAGCAATGATTTATTTGTTAATTATTGTGCAAGAACATTAGTTATGTTTCACTTATCACATTCAAACCTTGGATATTCACGATTATATCATACTGCGGATCTAAACATAAACTATTATAAATCTCACGATATATACGTTAGCACTAAGTACCACGACTTATAAGAAAATCAAAATCACTAATCCAAAAGGGATATAGCTTTATAATTTAGCTCATCATTCACTATGGCTCAAGTGAAAAATATATTGGGTGAAACAACTAACTTATCGAACATACGAATATAGCATTAATGACTATAAAAATAACGAACAAAGATATGCATTGTTTACTAGGGAATAAACAAAAATTTGAAAATTTAGCCCATTTAGCATAGAATCAAAATAATTTAAGCAAATGGTAGATACATATAACCGACTATTCCCTCCACACTTAAATCACAACATGTCCTCGGGTTGTGCGAGATGTAAAGAAAAGAACACTTAGGCGATTGTGGTTGAAAGTGGCAATTCGGAGTGGCCTAGAATCGACTCGAAATAAATGCTCGATGAAATCAGTGGGCGTGGACCATCCACAATATCTTGATTTATCTAAAAACTCACAATCGCTATCGCAAAAATCACGCACACCATGGGAAAACAAGGCGTACCTCGGGGATAGGGGCACAAAGATGATAGACAAAGCAATATCATGGAATAAAAGGCAGAAATAAACTACGAGACAAAAGGAAAAGATATCTAGGTTACCGTCTAGTAGGGCTTAATTATAGTCGGGAGCTCGACTAGACAATAAAATTTCAACTCGGGTTAGCTTTGAATTTCCTATTCCACTTAGTTGCATAGTAGTTAAACTAATACATGTCACACATTATTTGAAAATTTAAAGCAGACTAGGTCATGATATGAAATATGTGACAAAGTATTAACTATGAGTCTTTTATACCCGGATCCTCGAGGTTATTTCAAATTGTTCTAACAACCTAAATCTAGAAATGATGCATTTGAATTTTTCTTTGTACTCCTCTCGGGATTTTAGGATAACCTCTAATCGTTCCCTTTAAATGACATTCAAACATTCATCCACGAGACTTGGTGAAACAAAATGAAAATCAATTAGTATTGGAAAACTATTATCAAAGTATGAGTAAAGTATAATGCAAAATGTAGAGTTTTGTTTTGTTTTTTTTTTTTTATATTTTTAAGCGGGTTGCCTCGGTGGCGCTTTTAGTTAATGTCGTTTGCTCGACAACCCAAAATTTTTCAACCCGGTCGAGGCCGGTGAGGCCTCTTTCGGGAATCATTCTTGATTTCCTCGGGGTCAATAGTATGGATCCCACAAAAACAAAGTCTACGCCAGCGTATTGGCCATATCGATAAACTTACTGTATCCACTTAGTTCTATGATTCTTCTCTTCTTCTTTTTAGGTTTGATTCCACAAGGTGAGGTGTATCATCGATAATCACAATATCATCAAAGAATTCACGAGGCGTAAATCGCCGGGTTCCAAAAATCGGGTGTCTTGACTAGGGGCGTCGTTTAGATGGAAAACCAGCAGGTCGTTCCTTTTGTTGACCAATATAGTGTTTCAACCGATGACCATTCATTCACTCTGAACAACTCTCACTGCTTATTTTCAATTCGGCGGTTCCACTAGGAAAACACGAGAAATTTCAAAGGGGCCGGACCAGCGGGTGCGTAGCTTACCAGGAAGCAGGATGTAACTGGTATTATATAAGTAAAACCCATTCGCCTCTTTGAATTCTCTATGCTTGATTTTCTTGTCGTGAAGAAGTTTAGTCCTCTCTTCTGCGATTCTTGAGCTCTCGTGGGCTGGAGTCTGAACTCATCAAGCTCACTGCAAGCTGCAACAATCGTTTTTCTCATAGCCGGTGTCAAAGTTTAAAATTTAATAGCCCGAATGCTCTGTGCTCAAGCTCGATTGGCGGGTGGCGAGGCCTTACCATAAACCATCACGAAGCGGAGGCGTGCCAATAGGAGTTTTGAAAGGCATCATCTGTAGGCCCAGTACATCATCCGATTTACGGCTCCGATCCGTCCTATGAGAATTCACCGTCTTCTCAAGAATGCTTTTCAGAGCTTGATTGCCTTACTTCAACTTGTCCACTCGTCGAGGTGATAGGGAGTAGCGATTTGTGTTTCACCCATATCGTTCTAAAATCTTTTCTAATGGAGTATTGCAAGTAGAGTTCCTAAATCAGATGAGAGCTCGTGGACAACCAAACCGTGTAAAAATGTTTTCCTCGGGAAGCTCTTGACCACCTTGTGGTGCGTTCCAGCGATGTTGCTATTGCCTCTACCCATTTTGACACGTAGTCAGCGCGAGACGAGAATGTACTTGTTCCCATACGAGGATGGAAACGGTCCCATGTAAGTCAATACCCCATCGTCGAAAACTTCACATTGTTGAATGGGGTGTAGGGGCATGTCCATTCGCCGAGAAAGTTTACGGTCTTGTGGCACGGTCTGGCTCTTTACAAAACTCTCTGTATCCTTAAAATTGTCGGCCGGTAGAAACCGGTGAAAAATCTTGCGGCCGATCTTCCCGGCTCCATGTGACCTCCCACGAGGTCCGTCATGGCATTGCTCTATAATGTCCCTCTGCTCGAACTCGGGG
Organism: Gentiana macrophylla; assembly: GCA_026214975.1. NCBI lineage: Eukaryota > Viridiplantae > Streptophyta > Magnoliopsida > Gentianales > Gentianaceae > Gentiana > Gentiana macrophylla. Next base: position 20,970 of record JAOBSW010000109.1, on the reverse strand, counting down.
ACACACCTACGGAGTAATCCATCCTTACAGCGCTTGAAGAGAATAGGGTGCGTCCCACACATAATAGTTCAAATCCGAAAAGAATTTCTTCTTTGGCTTTGATATGTCGGTCGAGTCGGATATCTGCGCTCAAAAGTTTGCAAAGGTGCAAACCAAGGAGAACCTTTTCGGTATGGCGGGGAATAACCTCGCACACATCAATAGTCATGAGTTGCTCGGTTGGAAAATCAATTCCAATCTCATCCGACTCTGTTTGATGATCATCGGTCGGCCGAGACATGTGATCGGCTACCACATTCTTGCTACCCTTCTTGTCCCGGATATGAACATCAAACTCTTGTAAAATCAAGATCCATCTCATCAAGCGAGGCTTGGCATCGGCCTTGCTCAACGAGATACTTCAATGCGAGAATGATGCATCGGTTTGTAACTTCCGACCAAAGCAAATAAACCTACAGAATTTATCCATGGCAAAAACTCACGCCAACAACTCCTTCTCGGTTGTTGCATAATTTACTGTCTTTGAGTTTAAAGTGTGACTAGCGTAGTAGATAGGTTGGAACACCGTCCACTCTACGACCTAGCACCGCTCCATTGCATAATTAGAAGCATCACACATAAGCTCGAAGGAGCTTTCGGTCGGAGTGCTATAAAAATTGGCGAGTAACCAACTTGTCTTTTAATTCTTTAAGCGCTCTTTCACATTCGGGGTAAAAACAAACTTCACATCCTCTCTTAAGAGAGTTGACAAAACTTGGCTATCTTAGAAAAGTCTTTAATGAACACTTTATAGAATCAACATGACCCGAGAATCCTCTTACTTCTCTTACATTTTTAGGGTATGTCATTTTTCAATAGCTTTTACCTTCGCTTTGTCAACCTCTATACCTTCCTGGACACCTTGTGTCCAGAACAATTCCTTCTTCCACCATTAGGTGGCACTTCTCCCAATTTAAGACTAAGTCCTTCTCTATGCACCGGGATGAACTTTATCAAGATTGTGTAAGCAGTGGTGGCTGTCCCGAATCTGAAGAAGTCATCCATAAAAATTTCCATCACCTTCTCCACTAAACCATTGAAGATAGCCGACATACATCTTTGAAATGTAGTGGTGCGTTCTGAACCAAATGGCATCCTTGATGGCGAAGGTACCGGAGGGGCAGGTGAAGGTAGTCTTTTCTTGATCGATTAGGGTCGATAGCTATACGAAAGTATCGAATAGCCATCCAAAAACAATAAAATTGCTTGCCACTAAGCCTCTCAAGGAGCTGGTCAATGAATGGCAAGGAAAGTGGTCTTTTAGAGTTACCTCATTTAGTCTTACGTAGTCGATGCAAACTCTATAACCCGGTGACTTGTCGTAAGGCAATCTCTTCCCCTTTTCATTCTTTTCAATAGTTATCCCTCCTTTCTTTGGCACCACACAGGTGGGGCTTACCCGTTCCTTATCGGCTATTGGGTAGATGATACCCATGTCAAGCAATTTGATGATTTCCTTCTTAACGATTTCTGCATGTGAGGTTTAGCCTTCTGCAGGTGTCGCACCTTCTTGATCCCTCAGCGATCCACGATCTTATGCATCTGAGATATCGGGGCTTATCCATAATATCTCCCACTTGCCAGCAAAAAGCGAGGATATTATCTTGCAGACACTTTGATAAGCTTTTCTTCCTCTCCCGGTTCTAACTTAGATGAAATGATCAAGGAGCTTATCACCGTCCTCGAGAAAAATGTATTTCAAGTGTTGAGGCAAGGTTTCAACACTAAATCATGACAGTGGCTTCTCCACACTTGGTCTCAATTTATCTCCTTAAGCTCTAGATCTCCAAGCTTATTATAAGGGCTATGAAGCATCATGGCCTCCCAGTGACAGGGGCCTCATCTCCTTTTGCAAATCTGGGCATATCACCATGCCTCTCCCTCATCTTCTTTCCTACCACCTCGTGGTAATCGAACTTTCCTTGTCAATCTCTTACAAAAATTTTATCCACTCCTCATTAGTCCAAGTTGCGAGATAGTTTATTGAATTCTTCCTCATCCCAACTACCCATGAACACTTGTTTATCATACTCATCAGTGAAATCGTCCTCAATAGCTAAACAAGTGTCCTTTGGGCCGGGTGCTTCTTTGCATTACCCACATTGAACTTTATACTCTCATCCTCCAAATGTAAGGTCACTTAGCCCTTTGTGGGAATCTAGTAAGGCACGGGCGGTTGCAAAAAAGGTCTTCCAAGGATCAAGGGTTTTCTTATCGTTGGTCATATCCATGATTACCCAATCAGGTTGGGTATATGAAGTTTTAACCTTGACCAACACATCTTCTACAATTCCCCTTGCATATTTCACATATATACGCAAGTTGAAGAGAAATAGGTTTAAAGCGTAATAGATTGATCAATCAAGAGATTGGAAGATTGGCGTGAACATCAGTTGATTGATGCTCCCGAATCGCATAGAACATTGTGGAAATCCTGTTCCCGATAGTACATGAAATCGTAAATCTACGAGTCGGGACACTTCACGGGAAGTTTAGTCAGGTGATTCTTTGAGCATTCTCCATTCAATACTATGTGCTCAAGCTCTTGGAGCTTCTTTTGAACTCAACTGCGTCCTTTATAAACTTTGAATACTTTGGCATTCTATCAAAGATCAACTAATGGAATGTTTGCCTCGATATTCTTGAGCAAATCGATAACCTTCTTATATTCTTTATCATTTGTGTGACTTGTTTTTGCTAGGTGGGTAAGGGAGATCAGCAAAGTCTTCCTCAGTAAAGTGCTTCTTTGCCGTCTTATCATTGATTGCTTTGTCTTCCCTATCCTTCCACCTCACATGCTTCCCAGAACACAACTTAGATTCTGACTTCTTCTCAGCATTCTTCTCTTCATCATCAGAATTCTCAACTTTCACCTTTTCTTCAGAATTTTCTCTTTCACTTGGATCAATAGTAGTCCCAACATCCTTCTGAGGAGAACAAAGATCTTCCCCTCTGCGTCTCTGCTCACGGGAGGGGCTACTCGTTCCACTGGTTGCTTTGGCGCCAACGCTTTCCCACTCCTCGGTTTATAGCATTGGCTCATCTTGACCATAGTTCCATGGTGCGGCGAGATCGGTGCAAAATTACGGTCATTTGGACCCGATTAACCCCTCGGGGTTCTTCTCGATAAAACTTCGGTGACCTTGAGGTCGACTTGCTTCTTGCCCGAAATTTGTCCCGTTTGCACCTCAAATTTCTCAACTGTCTTGGTCGAGTACTTAAAGCATTTGCCAATTGAGTGTTGGCGTGATTTGCTCGCTCAACTTTTGTTCTAAGATCTGAAATGATTGATTTTGATTTTGCGGTGGATTGGTGTTCCATCTTTGGTCGATAGTTGGATTGAAAATTGCTTTGATTAGGCCTAGGGGCACTGAAAATGATGGGGTTTCTTTGCCGGGAAGGGTCACTCCTTGAGCCAGGGTGGTTCGGTTATAATTGAATCCTTGAGTGTTTTGATTACGACCGAAGGTCGATAATTTTGAAAGTGAATGTATTCACTTCTTACGAATCTAACAATAGATGACAGCGATGGAATCGTGCCCAGCGGTATCGCAATTTTGGCAAGCGACATTGTTTTGAAACGACTTTGACTGTGAGATCGGGTCAAGTGGCATTGATTACTCGATGGCCTTGGCCATGGCAATTATCACACACAAGACTTTGAACATTCATTGCCGTCACTTGCCTACGTAGTGCGGCCAAGCGAGCTTTAGAGCGTGGTCTCATCTACCTCATACTTCCTGCGATCGAGCTTTTACGATTGGGCCTTTGCGTAGATAGAGGCATAATTATACTTTGCAATATCTTCAAACAACATCCATCCCTCGTGGTGTCTTTCTCGGAAATGCACCTCAGTGAGAACTATTCACCATTCCGCTTAGTCAATTCGGTCAAACCAACTTGTAGAAAGTGTTGATCAATCTTTGTTTATCCGACCCATGGTGAGGCACTTTCTCAAGAGAGTCTTAATCGTTTCCATGCATCGTAAAATGATTCCTTCTCGGATTGCACAAAAGTGAATATCGATTCGAGAAGATGAGCCGTCTTTGCGGTGGAAAATGCTTGGCTCGAAATTCTTTCTCCAACTCCTCCCACGAAGTAATGGATTATTGGTAAGGATTTATACCATTCTTTCGCTTCTCCCTTGGTGAGAAGGAAAAGTTTCATCTTTAGGGCGTCCTCGGTGACCGGCTTTGATTAAAATAGTCCCTACGATTCTAGAAATGAGTGAATGTGATCGTGCGGGTCCTCGATGGAAAATCCATGAAATGTGGAACCTCTTACCAAATTGATTAAAGAAGTTTTGAGTTCGAAATTATCGGCCGTGATTTGGGAATCACGACCCGCGGGATTAACTTTCACGATAGATGGCATGGCAAAGTGCGCCAATGTCCGTTGCTCTGCCATTTCTTCAACCTGGGCTCCTACTTGAGCTTCTCCCTCAGCGTATCGCCGAGTTGTTTCCTTCCGTGGTTCCTCGTCCGTTGGTCGGTGAGCCGGGCAAGCGTCTGTTTGGTCGGCGATGGTTAAGCTCTATCTCGGATTATACAAAAGTGGTCCCCGTGAGTTCGAGTTTGCATAAACTACGTTTGGGCACCAACACCTAAATCACGAGGTTTGAGGATTTTATCCTTATGCTTCCATGCGAGTGGGATTCACGAGAATCCATCACCCAACCTCAATGATTGAAGCGTGTTCCGTGTTTCTTTTCTCTCTTTCTCATTAATTACGAATCCACTCGGTATTTATCGAGAATTTTTAATTTTTTTTAATTTTTTTAGAATTAAAAAAAAGCTATACTAAAAGCAAGGCTCAAAGCAGGTCTAAGCGGCGTAAAAGAAACAAAATACTATAAAACTAATACTGAGCGAAGCGAGCGAAAAGAAAATATTTTTCTCTCTCTCGGTAATTACGAAAGATTTTTTTATTTTTTTATTGTTTAAAGGCAAAAGCAGATAACTTAGTTGACAAAAAAACCGAAAGCGAAAATTTTCCGTGCCAAGTCCCGACAGCGGCGCCAAAAACTTGTTCGCGGTTTTATGCAAAGCAAAGATAACAAGTAATAAAATAAAACCGATGTCGACCCCAAGTCACGAAGGCTCGCGGCTATAGTGGTGAAACCGGATCGTATCCATGAGGACTTATCTGAAAAAAGAGTCTTTGCCTTGATTTCTTTTATAAAGTTGATGATTATGATCTCGGGTTTCAATTAACAAACTAAGGTAGCAAGCGTGAAAAGAAATAAAACTACGATAATAAAAATTTATAATTTAAAACAACTAGAAACGCCGATGATCCACCACCCCACGAAAATAACAAGAAAGACACATGTTCATTCGTAAGTTCTTGGATTATTATACTGCTAAAGAGGCATTTTCACTTTTAGTTCATCGCCTTTTAATTAGTTCACCACTCTCGGTACAACTAAAGCATTTACGGATCAAAGATATGGATATAAATCCTAATCGACAACATTCACCCTCAACTTACGTATGTTGGAAGACTATTATCATTCTCCTTCCACGGTAATCTACGAATTCATCAACTATAATTATCTAAATTCGATTAGCATGCAACATAAGTATAGATCATACAAATTGCACATAAACAATTCAAACATGAAGGAAGAACAAGAAACTCACTAGAACAAATGAAAGCGAAATCCTTGTTTATTCCGGTGATGGTGGCTTCACAAAGGTGGTTCTAGCTTAGAGACCTTAGCCAATCATCCTCGATTATGATTTGAATCGGGGCGTAGCTCAAGCATTACATGATCTACTATTCTAATTTATTACCATGCATGCTTAACTTTCTGAGTATTTACATAAAAGGCGGGAAAAGTAAAAGCTTGGCCAAAAGTGACCAAGGAGGCGCCTTTATGGATGGAAATGAGGGAGTTCTTATAGGGAGAGTTGAGGGAGGTGTATAAGGAGAGGTTGTAGTTGAGGAGATATTTTTTTGGGAGAATATGCTAAGGAATATTCTCAAGTTTGTTATAAGCGTGTGGGAGGTGATAATGACTTTGCGTGTGGTGAGGTGAGTCATTAAAATAGCATGTGGAGTTTGTTATGACTCATCATCATCATCATTAAGGAGCACATGGAGTAACATGCATCAAACTTGGCCAAAATATCTCCGGGTTCGTCCGTAATTCCAGCAGATTCGGTAAAAAAATCATAACTTGAGTTGTAGACCTCCGATTGGCGTGATTCAAAATCGTTGGAAAGCTCATTTTAGTATCTACAACTTTCGTCAAGAACTCTTCCCCTGAAAATGCCTCTAAGTCAGGTAAAATTTCCATCGAAAAACAGGTTCTGGTAGAAATCGTTGGAAAATATTGATCCGTTGATCTAAATAAACTCGTGGCATCTTCTTCTTTTCCTCAAAATCCATCTTTTAGGCCTCAAAATATAATGTTCGTGGCATATTTTGAAATACTTGATCACCAAGTTTGGGCGAATCGAATCGAGCTTTCTTTATTGAATCGAGCTTTCTTCTTAATCTTAATCGATCTTAGTTTAAGCTCCTCATTTAACATGCAAGCGTACCTACATTCATGATAACATCGTGCAAAATGTAACATCTCATATTCAAAGATTTTTATCAATGAAACCACATAATTAACACAAATTTGCATAACCACTTTTAAAACTCATTTGCTCAATAATTCGATTAAACCGCCAGATTTACATGCAAATTATCACGAATATGGAGAAATTGTTATAAAATATAACATTAGAAATCGTATAAAATCACCTAAACAAGCGAGGTCTCTTGATGCACCGCGGCGGTATCCTTTGCTCGGGCATGAAGAATGGCGCTCAATCCCGTTCCTTGGTTGATCTACAACCCTTTGTTCGGCGGGTTCTACTTTATGCATCCAGGACGAGTACCTTCTAGGCGGAATATTGTGCTCTGACGATTCCGTCCAGGACCCTCTACCGAGCCGAAGCTCCTCCGATGGAGGTTGCCTATTTTTAGCGCTCGCTTGTAATATGTTGTAGTTGACCATTCTTAGATAAGTCGCCACTCTTTTCTCTTGAATAAATCGATTCGAGCTTCTGTTGGTGAGATTATTGCCCGAGTCGTATAACCACTCGATACTTGGGAGAGCCATTTCGATAGGTGTCATTGCCTCTGATCCATGTGTCAGGGCGAATGGAGTCTTCCCGTTGGGCGTTTTGATCGTTGTTCATAGCGCCCATAAAATGGCGGGCAGCTCATCTACCCATCCCCCAGCCTTCTTGCTTGTACTCTCTCTTATACTCTTTTTCAGCATCTTGATGATTTGCTTATTGCCGGCCTCGACTTGACCATTTCCTTGCGGATATGCTACCGGCATTTGCCGGTGTTTAACGTTATGGTCTATACAAAATGTTGAAAACTTCGTCTACGAGCCCAGGGGCCCGTGGTCGATACCCGCTGCCATGGAGCTCTGAATCTTGACGAGATCGATCATGTAGGAAATAAGTCACATTTTTGCTCAATACTTACCATTGGCTTAGCCTCGATCCATTTAGTAAAATAATCCATGGCTACAATGAAAAGTTTGCAACTCCTCTTCCGGTGGGAAGGGTTCGATCAAGTCGAGGCCAGTATGTCGAATGGCCAGGCCCGAGATGACAATACTTTGTTCTACCGATGGTAGCCTCGGTATGTCTGCGTGTATCGACACAAAGGGCATTCCACGATGAGCTTTTGAATCTGTGTGTCGGCGGCCAATAGTACCTGCGGTTATAACCTTTTGGGCTGGGGGCGACTCGCGGATGACCTCCGCGTACTCGCTTGATGCAATTCCGCCCGAATTTTCACCTTCCTCACAGCGGACACACGAAGAAGCGGCCTAGTGAAAGACCTTACATGTAGTATCCCATCATTCACAATATATCTACGCCGATTGTCTTTTCACGAGCACAAGCTTTATGCGGATTAAGTGGGCAAAGCACTGTTTGATATATGTTATTATATCATCCATCAACATGGAGTCATAATTGGTGCATCGATGTCCATGATCTCCGATTTTTCAATTGCGAGGGCGGAGCGATACTCACCATTATTGGCGGTCGGCGATCTCTTCATCCAGGGGATAACCTCGGCGAGATAATCGACTCTTTCGTTGTCCTCTCTCTGCGATTACGGTGAACTACGCAATAGTGAAATCTCGCTTCATTTGTTGGACAATCTCCACGATATTTCTCTAAGATCTTTGCATCGTGTCTCGTATCCCACGAGATTTGTTCGACAATAAGTTGAGAATCACGATGAACTGGACATTGCTTACCTTCATTTAACTTACCAAGTCGAGTCTGGCAATTACGGCCTCGTACTCTGCCTGATTGTTTGTTGCCTTGAATCACGAATCTCGAGCCCTTTTCAATTTCGCCGTTGTGCCCGGCTCGGACAAAATAACCCCGCTCCGCTTCCATTTTGGTTGGAAGCACTATCTACATACATGTGCCAGCGATTATTGGGCTTCTGATTTCTCTTGCGGGCTCCGATCACGAACAGCGCGTCGACCACTCTCGGGTGGGCGATTTACGCTAAGAAATTGGCTAAGGCTTGGGCCTTGATCGCTTTCTGGGTTGGTAGTGAATGTCGAACTCGGTAATCTCTATAGCTTTGTCCCAGAGTAAAAGCGACACGAAAGGTGCGGCACAATGTAGTATTTGGCGTGGAGGCTATCTATCATGAAAATGATTGTGTGTGGGGTGAAGTATCCTCGTAGTTTCGGCTGCTATCACTGGCGAGTGCATGACTTTTCCACAATGAAGTATCGACTTTCCACGGAATGAGTGCTTTCTTGGCGTAAAAAATGGGTTGTTGCGGGACTCCGGTTTCTTTTATTAAGGCGGCCTCTTCTGTCGGAGGTGCCAAATACAAGAATAGAGTCTCCCAGTGATGGGACTAACCGGGAGGGTGGTTTTCCAAGATATTCCTTTAGGGCTGAAATGCCTTGGAGCACTCTTCATCCCAAAAAAATGATTTGCTACCACTTGAGGAATTTGAAGAAGGAAAACATTTCTCGGCGATTTGGAGATGAATCGACCCAGGCTATGATCCGCCATTAAGTCTCTGTACCTCATGTCGTAGTTGGCTCGCGCATGTTGAGTAATGCTTTAATTTTTTCGAGATTAGCCTCTATACCCTATGACTTACCATGAATCTCGAAACTTGCCCACTCCAATGCCAAATGTACATTTGGTTTGGGTTGAAACTTCATTGAATGTCGGCGTACATTCTTGAATGTTTGACAAGAACGGCGTGACCACCGATTGCCGACTTTACGACCTTATCGTCTATGTAAGCTTCCATATTTAGACCCGATCATGAGCTAAACACCTTGTTTACCGTTCTACGATAAGTTGAGCCGCATTTTCAACCCGAAGGGCATCATTTCATAGTAGTAGAGCCCATACGTGGCTCTAAAAGCTATTTTTCCTTATCATTTCTTTGCCATCGACTTGATGGTATCTATAGTATGCATCTAAAAAACTCAGCGTTTGAAACCGGCGATAAGTCGACTAACTTTGTCATTTACGGGGGGCGATAGGGATCCTTGAGACAGGCTTTGTTTATATCTGTGAAGTCTACGCACATTCTCCACTTGCCGTTATGCTTTTTGACCATCACTACATTCGCGAGCCAGGTGGGACATGCCAATTCCTTAATGATTCACCTTGCATGAGCTTGCGAGTTCGACCTTGATAACGGCCTCTTTTAGGGTGAATTATGCAGTGTATTTGTTGAATCGACTTGTACATGGTGTCAGCGTTTAAGTGATGCAATCGACCTCACGGCTCTACACCGCTTCATATAAGTTACCACTGTCATGCGAATGCATCATGTTCGCCTTTAATTGCGTAATTAAGGTCTATTTTCTACCGTAGGTAGGTGAGCCCCAATCTTGACCTTTTGGTCGGGATAAGCATCGTTAATGATTATCTCAACCCATTTCATTTGTCGGTGGTAAGTCGGGCTCGTCTCGACTGTAAGGTCTCGCATTCGACTCGAGGAGGGTCAATTGCCTCACCATATTCATTAAGCTTGTTCTGTTGTATCTGGTTGTTACGCTCAGACCTATTGCCTACTCTGCCCTTGGTGTGAATATACATGAGCACCTTGCTGAGCTCAGCGGTGACACCCAAATCATATCCTCTACATAGAATTTTGCTGTGATGTGGGATATAAACAACCATTTGCAATTGCCTTAACTTGTGTGCTCCTATGATCATGTTATAATTAGTGAAGATCTACCACCAAGAAATTTACCTTTTCGATTCACGAAGGTGAGTAGTCCCCATTTGCATGTCTAGATCAATGGCTCCGTTGACTGTATCTTATGATTAAGTAAAACCCTCAAAGTACCATTGTGCGGCCTTAAGTGGAATCGCCAAACCCAACTCTTTGGCGATTGTAATATAAAATGTCTCTGCATGCCCTGGTGTCTATCATCACTCGGTTGACTCGGAACCTCTTGAGATACTTAAGCATGAGTCTTCTACGTTGGTTGCCATTACGAGCTCACTTTTGGTAAAAATGGTGGCCGGCTCGCTTCATAAGTAAAAGCGGTGGGTTTCTCACATATTTGTTGATAGACCTATCATGTGTTTGATCTGGTTATTCTTGGGAGGACTTTGGTGATAATTCGGATCTCCCGGTCATATTAGCGGGCTTGTCGTTCATTTATTTGCTCCCCGCCATTTCTCCGGTAATGATCATGACAACCTCGGGCCAGCAGTTTTCAAATTCTCTTTTTAGTTGGTAGCGATCATTGGTATCATCACCCATGTCTTAAATGGAAAGCACATTATTTGGGTGATCGCGCCTTATCCGGCTTCATAGGGAATGGCTTTGGTAATTCATCATTTATCTCATACATCAAGCTGTGTGTATGAGACTTTGATGAGGTCAATTCTCCTCCTTGAATTTTAGGGCTTCTTGAGGTCTCTATCCTATTTCTTACGGACACTCTTGGCGGGTCGCTCAGCCCTTTGTTTTCCCCTATGGAATGATGAGGTTCCTAATTTCCCGCCCGTCACCACGTATTTCCTTCTTGAGCTTAGCATTTCTTGGAGATTAGGCAGCGGGTTGGCGTGAAGTAGGATTTGAGGTACCCCGGGACTCGACTCGAGTTTAAGCTATTCATCACCACATTGTCTGCTAACCCACTCGTCATATCGTACACTTTATAGATCTCTCATAGTAACTACTGGGTAGGTTCGTTTTCCCTTGTCCAACCTCGTGAAGGTCGATATGGGTTTTCTTTGGTCCTCAGTGACTTAAACTTCATTTGTGAATTTGTTGACCAAATCATCCCGAGGATAGAATCGATCTTTGAGAGTGATGCTGGATCCATGAGGCAGCTACATCTGCATGCCCCCCCACAAGGCAATACACCACGCCTCCTCACTTGGGGTGCATAAGTTTATTCTATTATGAAAAGTGACAACCAATCCAAGGGATCTATAGTACCGTGATAATTAGTAAAATTTGGGTGAGTTCGTACCTCCTCGGGTGCCCTTGCGAGAATGTCGGGATGCAAGACACCGGTACCCAGGTGGGTTTTGATTCCTTGGTTGTTACTGCCTCTCTGAAGCTCCTCAATTTGATTTTCATTATTGCCAACTCACTCGTGTTTTCTTTTATAGCGAGGAGCTTGACAATGCTTACGCTCTATCTGTGATTCTTCGTGTCCTTCCTTCCGAGTTCGGACATGCCTTTCCACTTTCCACAACCCGATGATGAAATTGCACGCGGACTTTATCCACGGGCCCCAAGCGAGCTAACACCGATTTTACGCCACGACTTGGAGTGCGAGTCGCATGGCTGCTTTCACGCTTCATCCTCGTGGTGCGACCTTGCAACTCTTAGGGGATTCAAGGGTCTCGTGGCGCCCGATCCTTCAAGGGGATTCAAAAGCCGCCCGATCCTTTATGTGGGCTCGTCGAGGGTCTTGTGGCGCTTGAATAAGTAGATTCTGCATTTGGGAGTTGAGTGCAGATTGTCACGATAGTTGAGAAGGCTATATGCCTTTGATGATCTCCGGGTAATCAAGGTCGGCCTTGATTTGGAGTAATGTTGAAGGAGCGAGATAAACTAAATCGACTAGCGGCTTGCATCCGACTTGGCGACAAGCGGGATGAAGATGGAGCCGGCTTAAGCGCTTATGATGTGACCTCTGTCGGATCGGACCGGGTCCGTGAGACCGTATCACGGGTTCCCAATATCAACAACTTATCGATGTGAATTTGTGGGACTTGTAGAACCATGATTAGATATATTAATATAATTATGCTTTCGGGAATCGATTTCTTATTGGAAAAGTATCTTCATAAGGAAATAAGAAACATGAAAAGTATTGTTAGTATCGGATATGAGCTTTGTGAATAAAATAGGAAAAAATCAACTATGAAAGATGATATTTCTTGATATAAATACTTTTTGAGTCTGGACATCAAGAAGATTGTAGCTTTTTGTATTTGTAGCTTGCCTTAGAATGATGCATTTCCGTTCTGTTGCATCAAACTTTGATTTTCCATAAGGCAAAGTGGATGAAAAAACAAGACAACAAAACACTTTCAAGTCATTGTAATCAGGTTTCTTGTTGGATAAAATATATTAGGAGATCTACATGTAATATGTGTGTAGGAGTAATGCTAATTAATCTGAAAACATGTACAACTGATATCACCATAAATTCAACGGCATGTGATCTTGAAACTTAAATGCTCTTGCTACATTGAGAATATGTTGGTACTTTCTTTCTCTTATACTATTACATTTGCAAAGTATACACACAGCGGCTTGATAAATTATCCCATTCTCAACATAGAATTCAACAAACTTAAAATTTTGTATATTATTAGTTCTTATGAACTTGGCGCTTTTTCAAAGTGATTCAATACATAAGTGTAAAGACAAATATAAGACCTCTTACATCACGTTTACCTTTTAGAAGGAAAATCCAAGTAAACTGTTGTGATTATCTATTATTGTAAGGAAATAAGATTGAACATGGATTGTTTGTTGCCAATAAGGACCTCAAATATTCATCGTCCAAGATCAAAAATAGAATCTGCTGTGAAATTGCTTAAAGGAAAGATAACTTAATTTGTTTGGCTAAAGGGCAAACATAGAAAATACAATCCTTAAGAATCTGAATTTGATTACAAGCATTATGTAATAAAACACGTCTATTATTTGACAAAGACACCTAATCACTTTGCATATTTTATTAAGCGAGCAGTTACGAGAATATACTACTGAAACAAGAAATTTCTGATTAGATGACTTTAAAATATGCGACCTCGTGTGCTTTACAGATGATCAATCCTCCGGCTATTGTTATTGTCTAGTAATGAATAGATCACCAAAAAACAACTTTTAAATCGATTTCTTGATTAGTTTATTCAAAGATATAAAATTATATTTACAACCAAGGACACTTCTTTTGAGATAAGATGATCATTTAGTTTGACTTCACTACGGAGTGACATGGATTTCTTCACCATTTAGGTTGTGAAAGCATTAACACACATACCTTTTATTTGCTAGCATATAATCTATGGAAAAGATTATATCACCATAAAACATACCTAGATCCATTGAGATCTTGGTTTAAAATTAGCTTGATGAGGAAAGCGTGACTTGTTTCACGATATGGTTTGCATAATCAAACACTCCGAGATTGTTTTATCAATCATTTTCATCGGTTAGTTAACTTGATTATGGGTGACTAATCTGGTTATGTCTAAAATATTGAACTTAGACTTAAAAACCCTTAGTTCTACTGTATTTTCACAGTTTTGCAAACACTCATCATCTTGATGAACCATGTAATTATTGATTTTGGTTTGAAACAAGATGGATAACCATGCTTTTTGTAACATTTATCTACTATGTTTCCCCGTTATTATTTTGTGCAAAGCTTGTTTATTTCTCTTGATCATTTGGTCACCATTTGATTCTGGAATCTTGATGATTCGATTACGATTATTATCTTTGTGCAGGAATTGACCACCACCTTGATTTTATGGGAAAGACCTCTTGACAAGGGCTATAGCCTCAGAATTCCAAGGGTGACCAACATCATACCGAGCTTGTCTTTCAAATTTGATGGCCATAGGAAACACTTGTTTAATGGTTGGTAAAGGACTCATCAAGAAAACCTAAGACATAAGCGGTGCAAAACTATCATTCAAACCTTTCATAAACACACGATAACCTAATCTTCATATATTCGGTCATTCGACTTAATCTTGATATTACACACACAAGTAGGTTCGGGTTTGAAAATCATGATCGCATCTCATTTGTCTTTCAATTTAGTAAAGTAAATACAAATAGTCATTGAACCTTGTTTGATCATGCTAACCTCCTCTACAAGATCGACACTTTAAAATAATCCACCTTTGGAAAGCGGTCTTGCGGTTCGGCCCGATTTCCACAGAAGTCTTGTTCCATAAAAATCTTGTGTTATATCTGGAACTACGGCTTAAGCATCCAAGACATGGCGGTGGTATTACACACCTCTAAGTTATATACCTTTGGATCATTCACATCGGGTTTCTCTAGTACCATCTATAAATCCCAATTTTTCTTAGTTTCTAACATCATGAACATTGATCTTGACCAATAATGATTGTTTCCGATGGATGAGACACCAGATAATTGCGAGGATTCTCGTTAGGATACAAGTAATATAGACTAAAAGCATTGATTTCACGACCTCGACCTCATTATTATCATTCAAAATTGCAACATTAATCCTATGATTGATTTGCATTGGTAGAAACCATAGAAACTAGCGAATTCTCTTAAGATTACGATAACTAGGAAATCGAAGAAACGCTCTTAAGATCCTTTAACAAAATGCTCATAAAATCGGAAAACTTCGAGTAAGCGCATCAAGGATGCTTTGATACCATGAGAAAACTCAAGTTTATTCAACAACTTGATCAAACCAAAGGAATATTTAAAAACATCATAACGTGAACATAATTTGGCGTCAAATGACATGAATGCTAACGATCTGCTATTCTAGGACCCGTAGGTAGTAGCGCACTCTTACAACATGTCGATACCCGTATGTTATTTCTAGTGGACACTTATGTACAGGCACTATTAGGGGTCTTATTTCACATTTTGTTCGCGTCTTTCCACCTTTAGTAAAAACTATCAAGTCATAGCATAGAAAAAAATGAGTTACCACATGGAAACTTCTTGGAAGAGCATATGTATCATTGCCTTCCTCAAAAGGTTATTTGATTATCTAGAAAGATCCTCATTAAGTAAAATAAATAGAATTTTATTAGGATTCTATAATAAGCGGATACCGTTAATAAATATATGTAGACCCGTAATTAGATTGTTAAATTAAATAAATACCATGAGACACACCTTCAGGACGGAGGTGAAGCATAGAAATAGAGGCTAAGCCCACTCAAACCAAATATTGTATACTACAATTTTAATATGATCGGTATAATATATTAAGTCATCTTAACTTGACCCACCCGATTAACTTGAGATATTCTACTAGCCCACCGAAAAATATTCATGGCTCCGTCCTTTCACACCTTCTTCACTTTGTCAACACTTTTGATGGATTATTGAAGAATATCCCAAGCTTGCTTGGAAGTGGTTGCGTTAGCAACAACTTCACGAACATATTTCCATCCAACCCTTGATGGATGAGTGTGAGAGTCTTTTGTTCTTTCTTCATAGTAGCGGTTTCATATCTTTCAACACCATTCTCGAAACTTGATTTCACACATCATAGGTGTTAACGAGATGAAGGTGGATCGGAAGCACTCTCTTGCATCTCCACGAGGAAGATGAAGCGGTCGATAATATTACGAAAAGGAAAAAGTGGCAAATCTACGAATAAAGGAAATAAGGATTACAAGTTATATTTTATGTAATTTATATTTATTGTCTTATATTAATTATTTTGGGTATAATTGTCATTACAAATTAGGTTACAATTAGGGTTTCTTCCTACATTGGTAGTTCCCTATTTAAAAGTTTGTAATACTTTCGGTCCATGATTATCAATAATACATCGATTGTATCTCTCTCTTGTGTTCCTCAAATCTTCATGGTATCGAGGCGGGAGGTCATGAGATCAAACCCGGCTCCCCTAGTTATATTGTGCAAGTATTGGGCCTCTTTGTCTTGTTGGCCTAGTTTGGTCTTGTCTTTGTGTGCACAGATGGCACGGCCTTGATAGAGGCCCACACCGAGATCATGGGTGACAATTTGTAACAATCTAGCAGCCATTAAGAAACCAGGTGGCGGAGACATGGACAAGGTTTTCCAATTTGCTCATGGCTTAGGGAATGAATACACCCAAATTCCGTGACCCATGTTAACAAAACCTCAAGTACCTACCTTCACCACGAGTTTGTCATGGCTCTCCAAGGGCATGAGCAGACTCTGCAAACCCGAGACTCGAGAGAGAAGCGATTCTTGATCAATTACAGGCCCTTACTTCACAAAGAGGCCGTGGCGGAGAATAGAATAGGGAGGTAGAAACCGATTACAACTCCAGGGTAAGAGGATTTGCCCTATTTGGAAGATCTGGAAACTCGAGAAGGGAAACCAAAGGAGATCGACTTTGATGAGAGAATAGAAGGAGCACATCGGACAACAAACATAATCGATCATCAGTTCCACCACTTGTATGTCGGTTGTGGAAAATCCAATCATGCGACTATTATTTGTTGGCATAGATTTGAATATGCTTATCGATCGGAGAAACACAAAAGGCTTTTACTCTCACTGCGGTCGGTGACACCACGATTTTTTGCGGTTTCTTTGGTGCCAGCTTCCACGCATGACAAATTCGAAGGTAATTTAATCTACGCTAATAAATATCTTTGGTTTATGATAAGGTGTTTGTGGGTTATGGCACGAGGACTTGATATCTACAACTTTCTGGCAATGCAAAAGTTGGTAACTTGTATTTAAATGATGTTATTTTTGTGCACTGAATTAACTAAGAATCTCTCACATGCATTGGCAGAGTATACTCACGATGTCGGTGCTCCTTTGTATTTAATAAGTCTGGTTTTGTTGTTAGGATCAAAACGAGAAGGTCACTCTTCGGGGACATAAAAGAGGCCACTTATATGCTCTGGATCAAGGAGTTCGAGGAAGCCACTGGCATTTATCGGTCGGGGAAGGCTACATCTAACGTATGGCATCAAAGGTTGGGACATGCACGTGAACTTGTTGATCAAGCTAAAAGCGATCGAGGAAGATAGATCTTAGCTCATGGAAGAATAAAGAAAGATTATGTACTAGTTATCGGTTAGGAAAAGGCGTAAACAACCTTTTAATAAAAGTACTTTTGTTTCCAAATTCCACTTTGGAGAAAATTCCTTTATGATTTATGGGGACACCCTTTATTTTTATCTAATCAAAACTACAAATACTATGCGGTGTTTATTGATGATTTTCAAGATTCTCACAATTTATACCCCTTAAGAAAGAAATCGGAATTTTTGATGTGTTTGTCGAGGTTTGAAGCGATTGAAAACCATTAGATCGGAAAATTAAGATTTTCGGTGTGATGGTGGTGGTGAATTGATTCCTCCTTTCTGGATCACCTACAGGAATTTGTGGCATAGAGTTGAACATATCTTGTCATTACACGAAAGCAGAATGGTGTGGTTTGAAAACGAGGCATATTGTTGAGGCGGTTTTAACACCCCAATGTTTGATGCGAGGCACACGCTTTGAGTGTGGGTTGAAGCTTCCACGATCTTGCCTCTATCTCATTGACGATTTACTTAACTTGTCATAAGGTTTGAGACTCGCTTACTACAAAGCGTATAAAAGGCATCCACGACTATAGTGGCTTAAGGGTGTTTGGATGTCGATGTTTCACTTCCTTGAGAACCAGATACACTCTAAGTTTGAGAAGAAAAGCTATCCATGTGTTTTCACAAGCTCTGATCCGCATTACATAAGGGATATAGGTGTGCGGATCCCGTTTCAAAGCGGTGTATATTTCCGGACATGTTGTTTTTAATGAACAAGTCTTCCGGCACCCAGGAACTACTCATGGACAACACTTGAGTTATTTTTGAAATGTTTGCCTACCACAGATTCGAGATGAAATGAATATACAACACTCGATCGGAATATTACTCTCTCTCGGTTTGTACACGAAACTTCCCATGTTCAGTCGGTCACGAGAACCAACGATTGATGATCGGACATATAGGCAACACCAAGATAATGAGAAGAACGAGAATATGAACATCAAAGTAGAAGACCATGTGGAGCAACATCGAGGATAATGAAGAACTTGAACATCTTGATGATGATCTGTTGACCAACATAATGTACCACCTCAAAGGCACATCGGAAATAGAAGGCCACCATATCTCCAAAACTTCTATACAATCTTAGCCCACACATCACGACTTGAACCAAAGCCTTTGGAAGGAAGCCTGGCGACCACAGCTGAAACAAGCTATGATGGAAGAAATGGAGGCCTTATATCGAGAATGACACATGGGGATTTGGTGCTAAAAACCTTCTAATGGCAACATTATTGGTTCTAAATGGGTCTTGAGTTTAAACTTCTGAGAACATGGAGAAGTTGAAAGATACAAGGCCCGTTTAGTGGCTCGGGGTTACTCCTGACTCCAGGTGTTGATTTTGGAGAAACTTAGATCCAGGTTATCAAACCCACTACTATTAGACTTGTTATATTGTAGCACTATCACAAGAGGTGAATCTATCGCGGCAACTTGACATCAAGAATGTGTTTCTACATGAGAACCTTAAAAGAAGCTGTGTTCACTTGAAGCAACCCACTGGTTTTGTGGATCAGAGGTTCCACGATCATGTGTGTTCTCTGAAAAATCCTTATACGGGCTCAAACAAGCCCCGGGCTGGTTTAATGATTGTCTCTCTGCTTGTTACACTTGGGGTTTGTGTGCGGCAAGCGAGATCCTTCACTCTTTACTTTGCATCGTTACGATATCATCGCTTGTCTAACTTATTTACGTGGATGATATATTACTTACGAGGAAATGATTTGCAGTCTATTCACATCTTAATTGATACATTGAGCAGGGAGTTTGCAGTTAAGGACTTGGGCACACTTCATTACTTTCTTGGAATGGAGATCAAATACACTAAGGATGGCGTATTTCTCGAGGTCAGTCTAAGTATGCAAATTTTGTTCTATCCCCAGATCGAGGATGTTAACGAGTACACCTACATCAACACCTCTTGCTCTCAAAATGCAAGCCCTTGAAAATGACTCAGAACCAGTGGACCCCAATACATATCGAAGTCTAGTGGGTGCTCTACAGGTGATTATACTTTTTTACTAGGGCGGACATTATACATGCGGTGAATAAAGTTTGTCAACATTTTTACGAACCTACGGTGAAGGATTTCAAAGAAGTCAACGCCTACTCGGATATGTAAATGGGACTCCAGTTATGGGTTACATTACCTTGCTCGCTCTTCTCGCTTCTTTGTCGTTCGGTGATGCTAATGAAGGATCTGAGGTTTCTTAGATCTAAGCGAATTAGATACATATCGCGGCGGACGGATCCACGATTTACATATCATAAAACATAATCAAAGTTTAACAACTTCAGGGGTTTAAGATTATGTTACCAATAGTAGGAAGAAAGCCAAGATCTTCCAATGTGTTCTCAAGCGGGTTGGTGGACACCGCTAACAAATCTACGAACCTCCTTGATATGCAGCGAGAAAAATCCGAAGATTTTCCAACTCGAACCTAAGAATAGAGGCCAGAATTTTCGGCCATTGCGATTTCTCTCGGTGAATAGTGGCGTGAATAAATGCCTTTTTTTAGACTTGGGAGAACTCTCTTTATATAGGAGAGTAATCAAGTAATATCAAAGTTAAATAATTAAGTGATAATTATCACATTAATCCTTTTCCAAATAAAGATAAATAAAATGATTATCCCAAACAAATTAGGATAAATCATATTATCTAATATTCCATGAATTATCATTTAACAAATAAATGATAAATCACATCATCAAATAATTATCAAAGAAAACTAATTTCTCTACTGAATTAATTGACTCACATCTATCACATTAAGGGTTTACTAAGCCCGTAAAATGTCTTTTATGTATATTATATTTAGCCCAACTAAATAATATGTCAATGCATATCAATTAATTAGCAGAAGCCAGTTAATTATCCACTTGAGCCCAAGTAACAAGATTCACTAGTCCGAATTGAAGCTACGTGTCGGGACCATTGGACCTATAACCAGGTAGCTCAATAATTAATTATTCATGAGGCAGAAAGTACATTAATTATTAATTCGGGGATCACTTTACCATAAACGGGCCCTGAACTCTGCAGGATTATAGATGTATACTTATACTCAACCCATAGAGTGAATAGCGTCCATTGATATAATCACTACATACGGATTAACCCTCATAGACTTTCCATTACGGTGGGAAGTCTCCGTGAACCCGACTCGAGAATATCTTATCCTTATTTACCATTAACCCACTAATGATCAATTAGTACACATATCGACTAGTAGCTAATTAGTCAAATGTGAACTCCCACACAGATCGATCACTCTCTTAGGGCTAACAAACAAGGGGTTTGTCTCTGCTTCCCACAGGAAGGAATGGATTCAATATGCAGACGAAAATCCCGAACTACTCACTCGTGGAGATGAGTGCTTGATGAAGTGGCTTGGAACACATATTAAGTGAGCCGTGCTACCACATCAAACACTACCCGGGACAAAGCGACATCCTGCAATCACCTCGAGGATTAAGGTTGATCCATATATGATCATCAATGATTTAATAAGATTCTCGATTGCAGGAATTATGCGAGAAATACAGATTAAATCGGTCGAAGTCTATATAGATGCCATCGGTATATAAATGCCCCACG